>CM072514.1:14217963-14267963 GCA_036898135.1 Oncomelania hupensis | reverse complement strand
ATCAGGGTTTCTTTAAGTCCCTGTGATGGAATGTGTGGATGAAGGGTGTATTTATGTAGCTTACACTCACCTGTCTACAACATGAGGATCAGGGTCTTTTAAAGTCCCTGTGATGAAATGTGTGTATACAGGGTGTATTTATGTAGCTTACACTCACCTGTCTACAACATGAGGATCAGGGTCTTTTAAAGTCCCTGTGATGGAATGTGTGCATGCAGGGTGTATTTATGTAGCTTACACTCCCCTGTCTACAACATGAGGATCAGGATCTTTTAAAGTCCCTGTGATGGAATGTGTGCATGCAGGGTGTATTTATGTAGCTTACACTCCCCTGTCTACAACATGAGGATCAGGATCTTTTAAAGTCCCTGTGATGGAATGTGTGGATGCAGGGTGTATTTATGTAGCTTACACTCCCCTGTCTACAACATGAGGATCAGGATCTTTTAAAGTCCCTGTGATGAAATGTGTGGATGAAGGGTGTATTTATGTAGCTTACACTCCCCTGTCTACAACATGAGGATCAGGGTCTTTTAAAGTCCCTGTGATGAAATGTGTGGATGAAGGGTGTATTTATGTAGCTTACACTCACCTGTCTACAACATGAGGATCAGGATCTTTTAAAGTCCCTGTGATGGAATGTGTGCATGCAGGGTGTATTTATGTAGCTTACACTCCCCTGTCTACAACATGAGGATCAGGATCTTTTAAAGTCCCTGTGATGGAATGTGTGGATGCAGGGTGTATTTATGTAGCTTACACTCCCCTGTCTACAACATGAGGATCAGGATCTTTTAAAGTCCCTGTGATGAAATGTGTGGATGAAGGGTGTATTTATGTAGCTTACACTCCCCTGTCTACAACATGAGGATCAGGATCTTTTAAAGTCCCTGTGATGAAATGTGTGGATGAAGGGTGTATTTATGTAGCTTACACTCACCTGTCTACAACATGAGGATCAGGGTCTTTTAAAGTCCCTGTGATGAAATGTGTGGATGAAGGGTGTATTTATGTAGCTTACACTCACCTGTCTACAACATGAGGATCAGGGTCTTTTAAAGTCCCTGTGATGAAATGTGTGTATACAGGGTGTATTTATGTAGCTTACACTCACTTGTCTACAACATGAGGATCAGGGTCTTTTAAAGTCCCTGTGATGAAATGTGTGGATGAAGGGTGTATTTATGTAGCTTACACTCACTTGTCTACAACATGAGGATCAGGATCTTTTAAAGTCCCTGTGATGGAATGTGTGGATGCAGGGTGTATTTATGTAGCTTACACTCCCCTGTCTACAACATGAGGATCAGGGTCTTTTAAAGTCCCTGTGATGAAATGTGTGTATACAGGGTGTATTTATGTAGCTTACACTCACCTGTCTACAACATGAGGATCAGGGTCTTTTAAAGTCCCTGTGATGAAATGTGTGCATGAAGGGTGTATTTATGTAGCTTACACTCACTTGTCTACAACATGAGGATCAGGGTCTTTTAAAGTCCCTGTGATGGAATGTGTGCATGAAGGGTGTATTTATGTAGCTTACACTCACCTGTCTACAACATGAGGATCAGGGTCTTTTAAAGTCCCTGTGATGAAATGTGTGCATGAAGGGTGTATTTATGTAGCTTACACTCACTTGTCTACAACATGAGGATCAGGGTCTTTTAAAGTCCCTGTGATGAAATGTGTGTATACAGGGTATATTTATGTAGCTTACACTCCCCTGTCTACAACATGAGGATCAGGATCTTTTAAAGTCCCTGTGATGAAATGTGTGGATGAAGGGTGTATTTATGTAGCTTACACTCACCTGTCTACAACATGAGGATCAGGATCTTTTAAAGTCCCTGTGATGGAATGTGTGGATGAAGGGTGTATTTATGTAGCTTACACTCACCTGTCTACAACATGAGGATCAGGATCTTTTAAAGTCCCTGTGATGGAATGTGTGCATGAAGAGTGTATTTATGTAGCTTACACTCACTTGTCTACAACATGAGGATCAGGGTCTTTTAAAGTCCCTGTGATGAAATGTGTGTATACAGGGTATATTTATGTAGCTTACACTCACTCGTCTACAACATGAGGATCAGGGTTTCTTTAAGTCCCTGTGATGGAATGTGTGGATGAAGGGTGTATTTATGTAGCTTACACTCACCTGTCTACAACATGAGGATCAGGGTCTTTTAAAGTCCCTGTGATGAAATGTGTGTATACAGGGTATATTTATGTAGCTTACACTCACTCGTCTACAACATGAGGATCAGGGTCTTTTAAAGTCCCTGTGATGAAATGTGTGCATGCAGGGTGTATTTATGTAGCTTACACTCACTCGTCTACAACATGAGGATCAGGGTCTTTTAAAGTCCCTGTGATGGAATGTGTGCCTGCACTGACAAGACCTCAGTTTATATTGTTATTGGAAGAAGATGGGGCAGTGCACAACGTAAGCATGCAGGTTATGTTATCAGTAGGCTGTGCTTTAACATCAGCCATCCACAACAGTTTGGGTTCATTTGACATTGGAAAATAGTACTGTTGTAACTCGAACTGAATAAAATAAAATTACATTAAATATTACATTGTTATATCAGCAGTTTTGCCAGGCAATGATGTCAAGTATTAATTTTATTAACTCTCGAAGTACTGTACAATGGTACATATTTTCAATACCGTTTTTAATCACTGCATGTACCTAAACTTCAACCTCAAAGCAGCTTATCTTTGGAGGTAAGGAGGCTAAGAATACCTTTAGAGATAAAGAGATTAAAATTATCTGTGAAAATAAAGAGGTTAAAATTATCTTCGGAGGTAAAGAGGTTAAAATGACCTTTGGAGGAGAGGAGGTTAAGATTATCTATGGAGGGAAGGAGGTTAAGCTTACTGTTGGAGGGAAGGAGGTTAAACTTACTGTTGGAGGGAAGGAGATTAAGCTTACTGTTGGAGGGGAGGAGGTTACGATTACTTTTAAAGGTGAGGAGATTAAAATTACCTTTGGAGTGAGGACATTAAAATTATCTTTAGAGTGAGATTAAAATTACCTTTGGAGATGAGGAGGTTGACAAAGTCGTGGTGTGTGGTATGGGATGTCAACTTCAGATGAACCACCACCGGCTTATGGCCTTGACCTTTCAGGCTAGCCTGTTAACAAAGGACACAAAATATCTTAACACCAACAATCACACTCTTTGACATTTGTAACAGTGGGTGTGTTTGGAGTGTGGGGTGTTGGGTGCATGTGGATGAGTGTGTGTGTGGCATACAGGTCCCTTCCCCCTCATGCACACAGATCCCTTCTTCCCCCTCACACACATGTACCCATCATTTATTCCTGAAATGCCTTGTACTTTAGGATCATTGTTCCGATCCTCACAAATTCTTAACCTTTTGTACTCTTATTTGGGTACAATTTTAATATAACCACAACTCTGTAACAATAAGCTGTAAAGTACAAAGTATTATCCTCATAAAATGTTGGAAATTGTAACAAACATGTAAAAGTCTTAGTCATTTGTTGATATCCTTTTTGTTTCCAGGCAATACAAACACGATGGACCAAATTAATTATCACTTTTATTGTGCTTCTATAGCGCTTTTCCTGCTCAAGCCGCTGGTCAATACAGGGTCTAACTCAAGCTGTTGAAGCCGCTGGTCAATACAGGGTCTAACTCAAGCTGTTGAAGCCGATGGTCAATACAGGGTCTAACTCAAGCTGTTCAAGGTGATGGTCAATACATGGTCTAACTCAAGCTGTTCAAGGTGATGGTCAATACATGGTCTAACTCAAGCTGTTCAAGGTGATGGTCAATACAGGGTCTAACTCAAGCTGTTGAAACCGCTTGTCAATACAGGGTCTAACTCAAACTGTTGAAACCGCTGGTCAATACAGGGTCTAACTCAAGCTGTTGAAACCGCTGGTCAATACAGGGTCTAACTCAAGCTGTTGAAACCGCTGGTCAATACAGGGTCTAACTCAAGCTGTTGAAAACGCTGGTCAATACAGGGTCTAACTCAAGCTGTTGAAGCCACTGGTCAATACAGGGTCTAACTCAAGCTGTTGAAACCGCTGGTCAATACAGGGTCTAACTCAAGCTGTTGAAACCGCTGGTCAATACAGGGTCTAACTCAAGCTGTTGAAACCGCTGGTCAATACAGGGTCTAACTCAAGCTGTTGAAACCGCTGGTCAATACAGGGTCTAACTCAAGCTGTTGAAACCGCTGGTCAATACAGGGTCTAACTCAAGCTGTTGAAACCGCTGGTCAATACAGGGTCTAACTCAAGCTGTTGAAACCGCTGGTCAATACAGGGTCTAACTCAAGCTGTTGAAACCGCTGGTCAATACAGGGTCTAACTCATGCTGTTGAAACCGCTGGTCAATACAGGGTCTAACTCAAGCTGTTGAAACCGCTGGTCAATACAGGGTCTAACTCAAGCTGTTGAAACCGCTGGTCAATACAGGGTCTAACTCAAGCTGTTGAAACCGCTGGTCAATACAGGGTCTAACTCAAGCTGTTGAAGCCACTGGTCAATACAGGGTCTAACTCAAGCTGTTGAAGCCACTGGTCAATACAGGGTCTAACTCAAGCTGTTGAAGCCACTGGTCAATACAGGGTCTAACTCAAGCTGTTGAAGCCGCTGGTCAATACATGGTCTAACTCAAGCTGCTCAAGGCCATGGTCAATACAGGGTCTAACTCAAGCTGTTCAAGGCCATGGTCAATACAGGGTCTAACTCAAGCTGTTCAAGGCGCTGGTCAATACAGGGTCTAACTCAAGCTGTTCAAGGCGCTGGTCAATACAGGGTCTAACTCAAGCTGTTCAAGGCGCTGGTCAATACAGGGTCTAACTCAAGCTGTTCAAGGTGATGGTCAATACAGGGTCTAACTCAAGCTGTTCAAGGCGCTCACCTGCTGCTTTCAATGCATCCTCTGACTCCCCCAGACATCCGAGTATAGCTTCGGGGGCAGCTGGAATAAATGTAAACTTCTGAATGAACGTTTTTCTGTGCTGTTGCTTTGTGTTACTTACGGCCAAGCATTGCGCCAGTCTCTGGACTAGGTAAGACTTGCCACAGTTGAGAGGACCGTCAAACACCACTCTCTTGTGCTGGCCAACCTGAAAGATTGATGTACATGATGAAAAACAAATTTCCTCTCCCCACAAAAAAAAACCCATAACAAACAGGATAATAAAATCAGCAAAACATAAAATATTACTTCTGTAAAAAAAACAATAACATGCAGCTAAAGAAAGAATGAAACAAAGAAACAAAGAGAAAAAAAGGGGTAAAAATAAATTTAAAAAAGAAAAAATAAAAAAAAATATTTAAGAAATAAAGAAATTGAAAGAAAAACAAAGAATGGAAGAAAAAACAGAAATGAAAAATAAGAACAAAAAAAAGAAAAAAAGAAATAAAGAAAGAAAAAAAGGAAGAAAAAAAAAATACAGATAGAAAGACAGAAAGAAAGAAAGAAAGAAAGAAAGAAAGAAAGAAAGAAAAAGAAAGAAAGAAAGAAAATGAAATAAAAAGAAAAGAAAGAAAGATGCAAAAATCCAAAGGTAGACACATACAAAGAAGCGTGAAGGAAAGAAAGCTGGACGAACAGACAAAAGCTAACCACCTACCAGTTGTAAGTAGTCTCTAACGGCACACACAGGATGCAGAATGTCAAAGGCAATCAGCTCACAGAAATTGTCCTTGCCTGTCAAAAGGATCACAAAAACAGGTGGTTGAAAAGTAGCTCCCTATTCAGCATTGCTTATACCATTAGTAAATAGAGCTGCCCTTGCATCAAACTACACATATTGTCAGCCTTAACTGGGCTACAATGTCAATGCTGAGCTATGGTTTCATGACAGCAGTCTATATGACACTTGACTTTATGTAAATGTTTTAGTGTGCTGCGTCAGCGTTTGTCTTGTGTTTAAACAAGAACTTGCCCTGGGTAAGCAACATGTCATTTTTAACTTACCCGCTCCCAAAAGTACTTGCCCATATGGGAAAAAAAAACTAACTCAAAAAACACCCCAAAAATAGGTCAACAGAGAGGAATGAGATAAAAGGCGTACTGTCATTGGCCGACGTTTGAACAATTGATCAATCAAATATGCTGTGACATATCGCCATATTATTCATAAAAGGAGTGCTGTCATTAGCTGAAGGTTGAACAACTGACCAATCAAATCCACTGTAATATATCGGATGAGAGTGTGATGTCAAAATTCCAAACACGCGTTCCCCAGGCAACTACGCAGATCAGAGTAAATGTGATTCAGTGCCGATGATCAAGTTGTGTAGTTTTACGTTCACAGTGTTTAACTTATCCCCTGGCAAGTGACTTTCATGATTTGTCTTTCCCGGCAACTTTTTTACTTGCCCCGGAAACCGGGAAATGGGGTTTGGCAGTCCCTGTGCGTTTTATTTGTCATTGTTTCTTCTTTAATTACCCTCGTCTTTCTGCTTATAAGCCATACAGGGAGATAGATACAGTGGAACCTCCGGTATCCGCCTCTCTGGTATACGACTCCCTCCGTGTGACGACACGATTTTTCAGCAGCAACAGAGAGAGCTATATTTTGTGCGAAGTTGCACTTCTCTACTGTGTAGTGTACATAGATAGCTTGACCGTTTTCTTTATTGCGTACGAAAGAATGCAGGAGCCGTAAATCCCGTGCGTATCGTAGTAAATAGGGGTATGCAGAACAAGAAGAGAGGGGTACTGACGAGAACTCGACTGTTTTGCTTGTGGCCTGGGTGCGTTTAGTAAGGCAGAGTGATTTGGTGCTTTTTGCGAGAGGTCGGCCCTAGTCAGGCAGTATCCCTGTGACTGTGTGTCAAATTAGAAAATAGGTGTTGTGCTTGGAAGGGTGTGTATCGTTGGTTCGAGCCACCCAAGGTCTTACGCCCTCGTCGGGGTAAGAATGCCTAGAGTCCGAAAGTGAGGAGGATTGTAATTGCCATTTATGAGATAAATGTAGAATTCCTTCCTAAGGTTGTGTGGTTCTCTATTGTACACCTACCGAGGCTCACGGTCTTTTGAAGAATTGAGATGTCCTTATCCTTATCATTGTTATTGTTGTGAGAATAACTAGCAAATAGCCAGACACGAAATTAACTCTCAGGACTAACCACTGTGTCACCTGTGTTGTGTTGTATCTGTGTTGGGGAAAGGTGTGTCACAAGCCGAGACCTAAGACGGTGAGTAAAACCCTGTAATTCATTTCTTAGTGGCAAAGCGCTCCGAGACTGCGTACGCGAATGAATGGTGATGAATGAGGGGGAAAGGGATGTATTTTGATGAATAATGATTTATTGATTTTTGTATGATTTTCATATGATTTTCTTATTATGTACATGAATGAGAAATGTCGTTGCTGTTGTGGTTAAAAGTGGGTCAAGGTTGACGATGAAGAATGCATGTTAGAGAGAGAGATAGAGAAGGAGAGGGTGTATGTATAGGGAGAGAGATAATTGTACTATGCTGAAGAGAGATGAAGGAAGTAGTATGATATGAGGAGAGCATGTTTATATTATAGTACGGTAAGATAGTATGGATGAAGGGAGATAATCGTGGTGTATTTATAACAGTGGAGAGGGAAGGTGAAGATGAGGATGGAATGAATTAGGACTGTGTGATTGAAGTGTGGTCGTAATGATTATGTATATTTATATAAATGTCTGTACTTATGAAGAGATTAATTATTAGTATCAAGAGTTGCATTATATTATTGAAACGTATGCATAGCATCATGTTTTATCATCATTGTTGTTATGCATAACCAGGTCAAGATGGCGGATGGCGAACGGCGTATTATGTTATGTAGTACTTGTGTTTTGTAGGCAGACTGTTAAGACTATATATTTGCTTACAGGTTTGGGCTGTATCATCGTATTATGCTGTTTAATCCTTTGGTGATGTAGTTGTGTTTCCACTACACCATTACCTCTTTGCGTGGACGTGCCACTGTGCTGTAACCCTTGCCTCTACAGTTGGAGAGCGTGGATGTTAACTTCGCCACTACTGTCTCGTCTTGCCTCAGTATCGTGGGCGTCGCCATTTATTACAGGAACTCCACGCACCACACCCGCGCACACACAGACTTGCACAGCACCACACATAAAAACTTACTTCATTTAGTTAATAAAATTCATCCATCATATTGTGTAAAAAAAACTGTTTAGCTCCTACTGAGCTACGGAAAGATTGACGTCTTGAACAGTGCTACCGTTCTGCAAGTTAACTTGGACAGTGACTGTTGATAAAAGTTTTGCAGCTCCATTTCTTAGTTGGAATTTATAGTATTTTGAATTGTTTGCTTATTGCCATTTTGTTGTACATTTTGTGGAAAAATCTGTTGATATTTAGTTCTGTTTTGGGTTGAACAAGGGAGGTAATTGTTAGTTAATACTGGGGTGGGGGCCTTGATAGGGGTGGAGGGTGGTTAGTTCCCCATTGTCCTGTGTATGTATGTTCAATTGTTGAATAAAAGAGTGTGACTGTTATTCTGGCATTTTGTGTTAGTTTATTTTGTTTGAGTTTATCTTATTCACTCGTTGCATGGCGCTCGGGTGACGTGACACTCCGTTATGTGACCTGAAAACTTCTGACGGATTCACTTCCAATAATAAATGACCTCTGGTATGCGACAACCTCGTTTATGCGACCAGCGACCGTGTCTTAAGCCCTTTATATGACCGTCTTAGGCAATTTAAAAGAGATGTCAGTTAATTTATTGTCTGTACCTTTCGTTTTTTCTCTCATGTTAGTGTACGCCTGCTGTTGTCTGCAAATTTCCGGTTCGCAAGTAAGGGACATTACTCGCCTACACTGGCTTGTCAAAATGGGGTCGCGCAAGAGGAAAGTTTTGAGTTTGGCAGAGAGAAAGTTTTTCCCTGTTAAAAATGTCTGAAGACACGACTGTTTTCTATTTTTGAAGTTGTGAATAAAAGACAAAGCTAAAAATGAAACATGTTTTACAGTTTTCTTTGTCAGAGAATACATGCTGGTGAGTGTGAAAATTATGACTACATACCCCTCCGAGCCTGACCCCCTTCCCCCACCCCCTTGTTTCCTGTATAAAACCACATCTATTATAAGACCGTTTTTTTCTCAGATTTTGGACGGTCGTATACCGGAGGTTCCACTGTACTAGGGATCTCGCATCTCAGAGCGCCAGCAGAACTAGAAAGTTTACTGACCGTCGATGCTGATGACAACTTTCTTGTCGGTGTTGTGGCTGGCGATATTGTAGGGAGGTTTTTCCGTCTGCATGCCAGGACTCCAGCGATAGTAACCTGCAGGCACACAGGTGTCAGCGTACACCGCATTTTATAGCTTAGTGAAAGAGGCCAGTGATGGCTGCATAATTTCCATGTCTATGTTTAGAGCAAGGCAAGAAGAACATGCATCTTCTTATGACCAAGGGCCCAAATCACACACTTAACCCTCTAACCCCCACAGGAGCTTAAGCCTTATCTGCTTCTATTTCCTAGGTCAAGGCAAGTAACTCCGTCAAAATGCTACACCATGCACATACAAAAGTTAATTAAAAATGCACAACCCAAAATTATGTTCCACTTATCATTGTTAATAAATCAACCACATAGTTTTCTTCAAAATGAAATCTTACACATACATTTTTACAATGTGTTGCAACTGGAAAAAAAATCTGAATGTCAACATTGCATACTGCACAACATGCGGCAATACGATCACTGACACAAATAATAAAGCACAGTTTGTTCATCGTGTCTGTTATTCAAATCCGACAGAAAAAGATCGTCAAAGTGAAAGTCCAAATCATTTTCCTTTTCATCATTAACCTGTACCAAATCAGCCTCCTAAAATCCTTCAAATGGGTCATTTTCTTCAATGGGCCATAATTCTCCACCTCTCAAACTTCAAACTTTAATCAAACTTTGAAAATTCACTGTGTGCGTTCTACACATTCTAAAAATGCAGTGAAAACTCCGCCGGAAACAGCAGGAAATCACGATCACGTGGGCGAGAATCTCCCACGTTTACTATAAATAGATTTCCACATGGCAGCCTCTAATCAAACCACGTCATTACCGGCTGCTGCCGGTTGCTCCACGAGCGTGCACATAGCAAAAATATCGGTCGCTCTAGGTTGCTCCGCGTGTTAAAGGGTTAAGCCTCAAAGATAAGTTGTAAGTCACAGTGAGTATTGCCCTGCCAAATTAAGATTAAGTTAAAAAGCATAACCATTTTCAAAAGTATGGTTTTTAGATAAATCGATCAAATTCATTAGTTTATGTGTCCATTTATAGCACCAAAGTTGATTCTAAAAATATCACTACAGTAAAAAGCGTATAGTTGGCCCAGTTGTGTGTTTACCTATCAAGGAAAGAGAGTCCTACACTTCAAAGTTAAGTGGTGGGTGTGAGCATTATATAGCCATCATATCATCTTATAAGGTGACAACAAAGCGATTTCCCAAGTAAAGTCCTTGTCAGCAAATCAACAAACAGCCCTCCTACCAGGGGCTGTTCAACGTGCACCAGTGTGTCCACTGACCCATTTCAAACATGGTGATGTTGTTCATGGCCAAGCCTAGAGAGAACGGCCCTGGTCCTCCGTCTTCCACTCCACCCTCCTTCTCAATCCGGGCCAGGCGACGTGTTCGCAGGCCGATGTCCAACTCTGACAGGAAATTCCGCAACACCGACCTCAGGCCATCTTCCAGCTGTTTCCAGGAGGTCAAAGAGTGAAGGTCAAGGTGGCCGATGTGGGTGCAGCTGACCGTGCTGCCTTCAAACTGGGTTTTGAGTTCCACCAGCAGGCTCATGCTCTCAGTCATGTCGCTCACTTGGCAGATCTGGGTCAACAGATGTCGGCAGGCAGGGGAGGCAAGTGCTGCTACAGAGTTGCCCTGAGAGTCCACCAGGTTCCAGTGGTGTGGGACGTGCCTTAACAACTGGCGCAGGCATTCCTGCAACAGCAACCGTTACAATCATATTTCAGTTCTGTTGGTGGCTGTGTAGGGAAGCATTATCTTGTATATACATTCTGTAGGGGTTTTATCTATCTGACGAAGAACTTGGCTTACAAATATGTGTTGTAGGAATCTTGTCTTTGTCCAGAGTAGCATTATTTTATTTCAGGTAATTTATGGTTAGTCAGTACAGTAACAGCAACTGTTTAATACAAATTGGCAGGACCGGCGTTTATTCAAAATAGAGCAAAATTTGTGTTTGTACAGCAAGCATGCCTACCCATACGGAATTTCCGTATTTTTTCCGGAAATTTGACAAACTCGGCAAGCGCTACGGAAAATACGGATACTTGTTTCACAGTCCGGAAATAAATAAAAACAACATTGGGAAAAAAAATTGAACTCGGTCTGTGGTAACGCACCGCATGACGTTTCTACAAATCAGCCGAACCCGGTTTAATGCCGTAATGCGCAGTCGCAGTAGAGACACGTTGCATCAAAGTTTCCGTTAGAGGCGCCGAAGTTGCTGAACTAGTTTTTGCGCAGTCGCAGTGAAGATCAGTGCTCGTGAGACAGAATTCAAAACATGGCATTCAAACGAATATCTAAGCAAAGTGATTGTGAATCTGAATCCAGTGTGGCATGGCGTCCAAACGAATGGCTAAGCAAAGTGATTGTGAATCAGAATCTTCAAAGAAACAGCGCAAGGGGCAGACATATCCTGCCTTGTATTCGGAAAAGTGTCCTTTCGTTATTCACTGACTCAAAACCAGTTTGGCATGGCGTCCAAACGAATGGCTAAGCAAAGTGATTGTGAATCAGAATCTTCAAAGAAACAGCGCAAGGGGCAGACATATCCTGCCTCGTATTCGGAAAAATGTCCTTTCGTTATTCACTAACTCATAACCAGTTTGCACAGCACCTCAACCAAAGCTTTTCAGATTTTGAGGTTAAGTCAGCCATGCTAGCTATAAATAACTTCGCCGATACTTCCTTTCACTGGAAGGGTGGTCAGGCAAGCTATAAATAGCCTGCAGCATACAAAACGCGGAGGCACTGAAAAGTGCTGTTCACATAGGAGTTGAGCTGGTGTGTTTGGCATCTCCGCCATCAAGCGGCACGTGGAAGGCCCACATCTTATCAAGAAATACAACGTTTTGGAAAAGAAAAAGAAGATTGTGGCAGCAAATCAATCCATCACTGGATTCTTCGCATGATATCAAAAAGGATGAGTGCAAAAACAATAGGTAGTAAAAGTAAATATGGAAATCGTAATAGTAATACTGAAATTTGAAAAAGCTAATACTGAAACTTCAAATTGAGGGTAGGCATGCATGGTATAGCGCAGGTTCAGTCCTCATTTCAGCTAACAGCTTAGGGCAAGAGTAATGGGTGGTTGGTTTAATTGTTAATCGTTGGTATCACAATAAGAAACTTGATACTACATACCTCACTGGGTAACTGAGCAGCAAGGTGTAGCAGTGTGGTACCCTGTGGTCCAGAGGTTACCATGTTGGAGCACTGCTTGTGCTCCGGGCCACAGTTCAAACCCTCCAAAAGGTCGGCTACGATGTTGACATTGCTGCTCAGTACTGCATGATGCATTGCTGTCAGCCCGTTCTGAAATCACATGAAACCCCTATATTCGCATCATCAACACAAAAGTAAACATTATCTACAAATATGTCAATTCACCAGTCATCAATGTGGAGTGGAGTGAACAAAAAAAGGACACTGACAAAGGCTTTAGGAACAACAATAATAACAACCAACAACAAACTCACTACATCAGGCTGCATAAGACTGGCCCCATGGGATAACAGCTGACAACAGCAGTCGCTGTGACTACTGTTTACAGCCAGATGCAGAGCTGTATTGCCTCCTGCACCCATGCTGTTGACACTTGCGCCATGCTGCAGCAGCACCTGCAGGCACCTGTAAGACAGCAACGCAAGTATTTTTTTAAAATAATAGTACTGCAAGCATTCTCCTGGTTGTCAAAATGTGAGTACAAATCCTTTTTAGTGGTTTCAATCTTTCATACTTTTAAAAGTGTTTTTTTTTCTTTTTCTTTTTTTGGGATTGACTGCATCCAATATCATTATTGAAGGAAGAGAGAAAACCTGTGGTGAACTTGTAGCAGACTAGTGGCTTATTTTTCTGTACCTTTCCCATTCTAGCTTCAAAGATTCTGCGACAGATGACCTGACTTTCATTACAACTAAGAATGGTCAAGCAGAGAGAGGGCCTAAGACAAGGAGATACATTGACACCATCTTCACACAGAGTACAACTTGCTGTTTACAAATGTTCAGCGGCTGGTTACCGTTTTTATAGGATACACGGACACCGTCTTCACACAGAGTACAACTTGCTGTTTACAAATGTTCAGCTGCATGCTGGTTACCGTTTTTCTAGGATACACGGACACCGTCTTCACACAGAGTACAACTTCACACAGAGTACAACTTCACACAGAGTACAACTTCACACACAGTACAACTTGCTATTTACAAATGTTCAGCCTCTAGTTACTGTTTCTCTGTTATTTTATTACAATGAGATTTAAAGGGCAAGGGTATCACAGATGCTTATTATTTTCTGCCAAAGAGCTGACTTGGAAAAATGCATAATTGTCACATTAAAGGAGAATATATTGGGTAATCGATGCTCAGACCTACTGCCAATCTTTGAACTGCAGGCCTCTCTTCCTTGCTGTGTAAACAAACAACTTTGCCCACTATACATACTTTCACTGCAGTGCTAATTTTTAAAATCAACCTTGATGCTATTGATAAGCACATACACACATTTTCCATTCATATCAAAAACTACACTTTGGAACTTTTAGAGTATTTTTGTTTTTGCTGTTGTTGTCATTTCAGAATCAGAATCAGAATCTTTATTGTCCCCATGAAAACACAAGGAAATGTGTTTGTCAAATGTCATTTAGTCTTATTTGTGGTGGTGGGGCAACACTGACTGTGAATTTGACTGACTGTGAAACACTGACTGTGAATTTGAACAGAATCTGTGACACTGAGCTGTGTCATCTTGGGGTCTTACAACACCCTCATAATAAGGGTTCGTAAACTGTAGAAGCTAATGACCCATACAGATAACAGATAACAGAACTTTATTTCGCCAAGTGACAAGCACGAGGAATACACTTTGATGTTGGCACACATATTTATACAAAACACAATAACAAAGCCAACCACACCTACGCGCAACCATCCACTTGCTGACACACTCATACAAGACTAGGAATAATACTGACTGGAAATTAGTAGAAACAGAATGATCAAATCAAATAGACACACACATCTCTCGCTCTCTCAATTCTCTTCTCTTATCTTACACAAGCACTCTACATACATCTATACATTCTCTCTCTATCACTTCCTCTTCTCTCTCTCTCTCTCTCTCTCTCTCTCTCTCTCTCTCTCTCTCTCTCCCTCTCTCTCTCTCTCTCTCTCTCCCTCCCTCTCCCTCTCCCTCTCCCTCTCTCTCTCTCTCTCTCTCTCTCTCTCTCTCTCTCTCTCAGAGGAATCTCTCTCAGAGGAATCTCAAAAAGACAACGTACTCGGTATATCCATGAGAGGCAGCAATGTGGACAGGACTGACATGGTCGTCTCTCAAGGCATTAGCATTGGCACCATGGTCCAATAATAGCTGTAGACACTCTGAAATCACACATACACAAATAAAAATAATAATAATAATAATAATGATAATAATACTAATAATAATAATAATAATAATAATAATAATAATAATAATAATAATAATAATAATAATAGATGCTATATACACCTTATTCTTAAATCAGACTCAAAGCACAACAATTTGTAACCAACATACAACAGACTCACATGTTACAAACATTCCTACATACACAACAAACAAACATTCATGCCATCACTCAAAATATGTGGTGTTAAAGGCAAATCACTATTAAAAGATGGAAAGGACTTTTTGTATATATTTGAAACTTCTTTTAACTGGCCACATCCATGGTATGGCCACGTCACCAGATCATCAGGTCTTGCAAAGACCATCCTGCAAGGCACAGTGCAAGGAGGTAGAAGAAGAGGGAGACCGAAAAACAGAGATGGGAGGACAACATTCGAGAATGGACTGGCTTGACACTGAGCGAAACAATCAGGGTTGCTGAGGACAGGGAAAGATGGAGTACGCTGGTTAAACGATCATCTGTGGTGCCCCTACGACCTCAGAGTTACGGGATAGGATAGGATAGGATAGGATAGGATAGGATAGGATAGGCCACATCCAAAAGTAACTACCATTATTGAATGGAGGTAGGAAGCCAGAGTACCTGAAAAAAGTCTCAGTGACCTGAAACGCCTCGTACATAAATCACATAAGACGATAAGTTCCTCACCGTTCAGGGTTCAAACCTGTAACTTTCGACATAGGAAAACAGCGCCCTACCAACGGCACACTACCATGCCATCTCTTCTGTTTTGTAAGCAAGAGCGAGCACACGCTGTCTATCAAAACCCACAAATAAACACAGGCTAACTAAAGAAAACCAAACATTAGACAAATACTAAAACCCTACCTGGCTGGTTATTTTCCACAGCGCAATGCACAGGGGTGGTTCCATCTTTCATGGGCAGGTTGACGTCAGCTTCATGTTGCAGTATCACAGCGCGCAAGGCATCCACATCGCCGTTGGCACACAGTCTATGTACAGCCGAGCTTTGCACGTGGGGGGAAGAAGGAGAGAGAGAGGGGAGAGGAAGAGAAGGACATGATGAAGACAAAAGGGTGGAGGGTGATGATGATGATGATGATGAAAACAGAGAGAGTGTGTGAGGTTGCAATGAGTGAGAGTGAGCAACAGTGAGTGTGTGGGTGGGGAGAGTGGGAGGGATGGTGGGGAAGGGAGGGATGCTGCTGGACGACATCAAACCAGGTGGATCACGCGCACTGGCTTCACCTGCAAACAGAACAAAGCAAAGAGACAGTCACAAATGAACACTGCGATAAACTGTGCGTTCAACCTAGGCTAGCCAGTCTGCAAACACAGCGTGACAGATTACCAAGAATCACTTGCCAATATTAAAGGTAAAGCTGTAGGCTACTTAGTCTGCAAACACAGCGTGAAAGATTGCCAAGTGTCACTTGCCAATATTAAAGGTAAACCTGTAGGCTAGCCAGTATGCAAACACAGCGTGACAGATTACCAAGAATCACTTGCCAATATTAAAGGTAAAGCTGTAGGCTAGCCAGTCTGCAAACACAGCGTGACAGATTTAATGAGGGTGGTGCCCATCTCCTCTTCCTCATTGCCTTACCTTCTTCAATACTAAACAGAACCTGGCACCCATTCACAGCTAGGTGGACTGGGGGTGTATAGTGTTAGCTTTTGTCAGCTTGTGCATGTTGTTTAGTGATTATATTCCAAGTATGGTCACCCATCCAAGTACAAACCCAGCTTGGCCTTTAACATAAAACGTTTCTTGCATGTGCCCAAGTTAGGACACTACTGTGCCACCCAATATTAAACTAAAAACCAAAACAGAAGGGCCCAATGCATAGCGGTAGACTTCACACAAAGTTATCAACTAGTTCGCAAGTTACGAACTTTGAGAGGTAGTTCGTAATGCATGACTTGAGCCAGTAGGCCGCACCTAAGTTACCAACTACGGTAGTCTACATCGGAAGTGGACTACCAGCTCGAAGTTAGTAACTACGCGAAAGCAAACATGGCGTGCGTTCTTTCGTGTAGGCAGCAAAATCGCCGATTGCTTCAAAGAAATCGAGTATTTAGAGACATAACACATCCATTTGAGGTGTGGAATAATAGTCAATTTCTAAAAAGATACTGATTGCCGAGAACATGATTTTAGAGCTAGCCAATGTGCTAAACAGCATCGAATTTCCCCCTTGCAAGAAATAGGTCATCAGCCCCTTGTTGCAGTTGTTGTACTCCAGTGATACGCCACTGGCTGTAGCCTGACACATGCTTTCAAGGATATTGTTTACATTTGCAAAAATAATACAACTATAAAACATATCATTCATGACTGCAGTGCAACAATATATTCCACATAACATTCATACTGTTCAAAGTTTTAAAAAAAATGACTATTGGATAATCATAGCAAAATCTTTCATTTATAGTCCTGTTTGACATTTTCTATAAAAATGACAATCATAATATTTCATACACAGTCATCGCATAAAGATGACTTTAATTATGATAAAATTACATAAGATTTACGTCACTTTGTTTTCGGATGTTAATATGTCATTATTTATTTATGTATTTATCGGGGATTCCCATATCAGGTCAGAACTTCATAGTCAACAGACGGGGTTTCATATGTGCATAGCAATTTACCGTAGTTGGCAACTACGTGAAAGTTAGTAACTCGGAAGTTAGTAACTTTCCGCAAAGGAAGTCTGCTGCTATGCATTAGGCCCGAAGGATCATTGGTTGTCATCCTTCATGAACCACTGGCCGATCAACCATTAAACAAGTGTTGCTTTATCGAATCATCTTTTTTTTTTTTCAATTGAAAAGACTCATTAATGCATTAAAGTTATGCTGTACGAATTACAGTATTAACATTTGGATGATGATAATGCTTGGCACTGAACAACAATCTAGCGTTTATAATTTGCTATTTTAATATTACTGGTTACTGCTGTTGATTGATTGATTGATTTATTGTTGCTTTAGGTCCAGCGGACTCTTCCGAGCCAAATCAGGACCGGACAACCCCCGATCCGCATAAAAGATCTGCCGAAACAACCCCAGTGGGAAAATTGAATGCCCTCCACCGGCCAGTCACTTTACAATAAAGACATCCCACGCGGGGGACGGCTGAGGGTTGACCTCAACTACGCGAACACCCCGGTTACAAAAACAAAATAGAATACAAACATCATTATAAATCATCAACCAAACACATACATATAAAATGCCTATAGTGCTAAATAGTACATTCATAGGAAGCCCTAGTGACCACCCGGCAGAAAGCGTCCAACACTCCCAAGCTGATCCAACAGACCTCATACACAAACAAGGAGTCTTGTCCAGGAAGAGTTTTCAAGAAAAAAGGTAGGTCATTGATCTAGCGAAGAAGAAGATAGTATAGCAGAGTGAAGGACAGAGCAGGAATAGAAAAGAGTAAATGAGGAAGACAGCGACAGTGGGAATTTAAAGCACTAAATTTCCATAAAGTGGGGATACTATTTATACTGAAAACCCCCGGCACTCCAACGGGGGTACTGTTGCCGCAGTGAAGCGTCTTGCCTATAAAGGAAAGACAGGTTTTCAACTGTGGCTTTCACTGTTCCCTTTATAGGTTTGAACAATCTACAGTGGCAAGATTGCTCATGACCCCAAGGGGTGGTTACTGCTTTTAAAATTATTTATTAATTAGCATTATTGCTGTTTTTTCAAATGACGATATTGTGCACAGTATTCTATTTATATTGTTAGCATGAAGGCTAATCCTTGTGGTTACTGCTGTTAGTCACAAGGATTAGCCTTCATGCTAACAATATAAATAGAATACTGTGCACAATATCGTCATTTGAAAAAACAGCAATAATGCTAATTAATAAATAATTTTAAAAAATCTATACAAATGTTAAAAGGTCAAATCAAGAAAAATATCATATACAAATACAACATCAATGTCTCACCTTTTCAAAATCAACACACCAACACACTAACTTTTAGTTCAACTCAATATTAAGATACTACTACTACTATTACTACTACTACTATTACTACTACTACTATTACTACTACTACTAATGGATGCTATATACATGTACACGTTTTACCCCAAACCAATACAGAGGCTAAAAGCGCGGCGATCTGTACCAACGCTCATATGTTTCACCCACACACAACAAACACGTCTATCACCCGAACATGGGATGTAAAGGCAGGGAGATGGCTATACAAAGATATGTAAATAATAATACTATAATAAGCTATTCCCATGTTTGTTTTTTTATTCAACATAGTTGGAAGTGCGACGGTCTAAGAAAGTTGTCATAATTTGAACAGTGGTGGAAAAGTAGCTGACTATTAAAAATTGCTTATAACTGGGGTGAATAAGTAGTACGGCCTTTGCATGAAACATGTATTGGCATCCTTACTGTAGTACATGTACAATGTCATTGCTGATCTCTGATATCATTTCACAGTGATGACAGCAGCTCAAAACGGCCCATCACCCGACACTGCATGAGGGAGTCAGGCTGACGTAAGACCAAGTGTCGGGCTGACATAAGACCAAGTTTAAGTTTCAGGCGGCTGTGGTCACTGCAAGATACAATCAGAGGTCGGCAATTACGTCCTACCACTGGAAGGATCATAATATGTTTGGTTTCAGGCGCCTGTCCTACTACTTACAAAAATTATAACCTTGTTCGTCCCATAGGGAGGTACTTTTCAACCAGCCAGTGCAGTATAAGACTGAATGGGAAACATTATTATTATTATTGAGTTGTTCCTGCTTGGTGCGGAGGAGTGAAAATATATTAATAAATCTTCATGATGCGGTTTCTTCTTTCTGCTGCTCTGGAAACGGTGTTATCCTGACACCTGGGCTGTAGGAGGATGCATGATTGCCTGGGTAAAGTGGATCATCCAGATCTTCTGCCTAAGCTGACAACAGGGTGGGGAACAACTCATTGAGAAAAACTCTGAAAAGGCCGGGGTCCAGGGGCCGCCTAGTCCCCGGTGGGGTCAAGGGGCAGGGCCCTATTAGGGGGTCCAGGGGGGCAAAGCCCCCCGTAAAATGTGCACGTTTTTAGGCCATACCAAGAGTGGCATAGTAACAGTGCAGTAAATGTATAGTGAACTGAACCAACCAAATATGAAAGAAAAGTAATAATTATTAGAAAAAGATTGAACAAACACAGGAGCACACACACACACTTGTGTTTTATGACAATAAAATTTCGTATTCGTATTCACACACACACACACACAAGCAAATACCACTAACCTTTACATTTTGGATGTCTGTTTCTTCTTGCACATTTCAGTCTTTCACAAGTTCAATTTTAATAGAAACAATCTTCTTAGCAAATTTTCAAATAAGTTTCTGCAAGTTAAATTAAAGAGGTTTCATTTCAGCACATTGTCTAATTTTAGCTTCCACAAGTTCACTGTTGTTTTACTTCCTAAAAAAGCTTACAATTGAGCTTTGCTTCATTAATTTTGCTGGTGATGGCACTGAAGAGCTAAGCGTGCTTACTTTTTCTGGTGAACAAGCTGAAGAGCTATGCTTGTTTGCTTTTGCTGGTGATGGCATTAAGATCTCTTGTGGGCGCTTTCCTTTAACACCAGTGGTCAGAGTGTCTGGCGAAGAAGCTGTGATGGCACTTTGGTCTTGTGGGCGTTCAACACCATTTCGCCCGCTCTAAGCAAGTCGCGTTTATGTGGTCGTAAGAATCAACAAGAGCGGGCGGGGAGATGTTGCATGCATTCAGTTCTAGCGGGCCCGTTCTAGCAATGAGAAAGTAAAAGGTGGACACAAATGGGTGCTTGTAATAATAGGTCTACTGGATACGGAAACGGACAAATTTTTTTTCCTCTGAACTCTTTTTTTTTCCCTCTGAAATGGCTGCCGATTTCCTCTGAAATCAGCGGATCCGAGGAGAGTTCCCCACCCTGTGACAATGTTTTATGCTGATCCTTTGTGCCCAAGACACACTGATGACATCCTCTGCTTCACCTTTCAATACATGGGAGGCTACTGATGAGGATGGAATGTTCCCCCTTGAGGCTGTGCGAAGGAGTTGTTTCCCTCATTGTCAGTCTACCTTTGGGTGGTTCCTGTATGCATGTGAATGAGAACACTTGTGTTTGCACCTGTGTATGTTTCTCTCTCGCTCTGGGCATGTAGGTGCATGTTTAGAGAACGAAAACAGGTTAGCTTTCATAATAATGTTAATGAACAAACAAATCTAGCAATGAATTTAAAGACATCTGTGAAATATAATTTTGAACTTCATGTTTATTGACAAAAACCTGTGTCGTGTTTATTGACAAAAACCTGTGTCACTAAAAACTTCGTTGGAAACTGAATCAAATAAAAACAATATAAGACTGCGACGCGCTCTTATTTGTATTTTTTACAAGGACCATCATGACTGTTATGCACTCACTGACATTTTTTAATGTGGTAAAATTAATACAATATGACACACTCCCTTTTTATCCAAAGAGCTCTGGCAAAGGGAGGCTACACAGGCAAAACCACTCTATCACACTATTTTATTTCAACATTTAAACACAACGTAAATGAATGCACAAATTCATGCCATTACAAAATTACTTGGAAATTGAACCTAGCTATAAATAACTGTAGGATTTTGTGCACTTTACAACATTTTAATTCTACACAGTTTCAAATTGCAGCATTTTATTTGTTGGGATCATTAACAGTGATCATCAAATAATCACATTACAATGTTTTATTTACAATGTCTTATATACAAAATGATAATCACTGAATTTTTGCAGTTGACATTGAATATGATTTTTTTTTTCTCAGCCAACCAATTTACAATAGGACATGAAATCGTTCAATAAAAAATTGTTTTAAAACCTTTCGCTCTTCTGCTTTCAATCTTTAAACATATCTTTAATAAAATATTTTATTTGACTTCTTCATTTTCATTTCTCATACATTCTAAGTCCATCAAACACTGAAACTATTCAATTGATATCATTCCTTCCATTGAGCTGTTTCAACAATTTAGTTTTTTTTAAATATATTTAACTCTTTTATTGCCAAATGTCGACGACTTGTCAATTTGTACAAAAGAATGGCATTGTCATTGACATCAAGGGGTCATGTCAAATAGACAAGCTTCAATGGGAATGGTACATAATTTAATATAACCCTACAATGTTACAAACACACACACATAGTGGTTTTAGGTCCACCCAATAACGCTGACAAATGTTGACCACGATACCTCACAAAACCAAGTCCACTAAAGTGGACGATCTGGTGTTGAACAACAGTCAAAGTAAGAAAGAGAGAGTAGCAAATGTTGACCACGATAGCTCACAAAAGCAAGTCCATTAAAGTGGACGATACTGGTGTTGACCAACAGTCAAAGTAAGAAAGAGAGAGCGGCAGTGTTACATTAGCGACACTCACGATAGTATGTGTGAGACACGCACGATCGATCCAATTGTTTTGTTTAGCAAAGCAGGCAATAACAGAGTGTATTTACCTTTGATTTCATTTTGCGTTGTTGTTAGAAGAAGCTTGGTATAATGTTGATAATTTTCGTTAGTCGATATTATTGGAGAATTTTCTAGGATTGCTTGTTTACCATCGACCGAAGCATCTAGACAGATCCACTAGAAGCTGAGAAATACTTGGACCGTATGGAAAGTTGTATGACGTAATACAGTGATGACGAAGTTTATTTTGATTGGTTATAATTGCGTCACATTGAAACATTCGAACGTTTTCTCGAGTATTAGAAAACTATTTAATTGATGCACTGTGTCTGAAAAGAGAGTTGTAAAAGTGAAAGTGGAAAAAGCGATTGTATTGATTGTTGATGTATGCTGAATAAAGTTGAAAAACTTCATACGACAACTCCTGCCTTGTTGCTGAGTGAACAGGTTGCGTGGATAAACGAATCCGAGTTACACTTATCAGGATTCAAGCATCGGGGCTGAATCAACTACTGATAAAAACCAACAATGAGTATAACAGGCAGACTGAGAGACTGAGACAAACTGTGAGAGTTCATTAGTTAGTCTTTGTTCATAGGATCCAGCGGACTGCAAAGAGCCCAATCAGGACCACAACTTGGTTGAAAAAAGACTCACCCCTGATCCCTATAAAAGATTTGCTGTGGTGAGAGACAAAAAGAATTATAGGGGCAAGAGAAATGAATGAGGAAATCCATGACCTTCTTGGACTGACCCTAGTGCAGTGGCAACATAGCTGACATTGTCTGACCTTGACCCTAGTGCACTAACAACATAGCTGACCTTTTCTAACCTTGACCCTAGTGCAGCGAAAACAAAGCTCACCTTGTAGGACCTTGTCTGACCTTGATCCTAGTGCAGTGACAGTGACAACACAGCTGATCTTGTCTGACCTTGACCCTAGAGAAGTGAACAAAACTAACCACCTGGGAAGATAAGCCCCTACAGGGAGGGTGAGAATAAACTGGATGCAGAATAACATAAATTATTTCGTAGTTAGACATGCACAAAGATTAATTAAAGTAATTGAAGACTCTGTCAGTACCCGTGTGTCAGACACTCCAATATCAATTCTGTCATACATACGCATACATACATAAACACACCCACACCCACACCCACACACCCACACATCCAATACTCTGAATCCTAGAAACACACAATTAGTTTAAACACTTGAAAAATATCACACTCCAGGTTTCTGTCATCTTGAAAAAAAAAAAAAAAAGAAGCACAAAATTGAGCACAAAAATAATATTCAATCAAACTGCTGATCCCCAACCCTAAAAACCAAAGATAATTAAAAGATAATATCAGACACTATAAAAGTTGTGTGAGTGTTTTTGTTGTGTGGTGATCAAGGACAAACATGCCTTGCACAACTACAACACTGTACAAGTAGTCAGCACTGTCATAATTGTATTGCAATAGGCCTCGGAGATATAGTATTATAGTATTAACTTCTTTTTTAAAATTATGAATATATATATATATATATATATATATATATATATATATATATATATATATATATATATATATATATATATACATACGAGGACAGTCCGATAAGTACTTAGCCTCACCGCCCGATGGGGCCAGTATCGCAAGAGCAATTTACTATCGTGTAGTACATTCTCATAGACGGCTACTGTCAAAATTTCAGCCGGATCGGACTCGTGGTTTTATTTTGCTAACGCACCGGCTCACACCTCCGCCATCGCCACGGCCAAATTGGGCTACGAACTGCTGCCCTATCCACCGTATTCTCCAGATTTGGCCCCGTGCGACTTCTTTTTGTTTCCAAACTTGAAAGAGTCACTCGCAGGGCAGAAATTTGAGTCGAATGAGGAGGTCATCGCCACCAACGGAGGCAAACTTTGCAATGCAGACCTTGAGAAAACGTATTTTTCAGACGGGTTAAAGAAGTTGGAGCATCACTGGGTCGAGTGTATTGAACTAAAAGGAGACTATATTGAAAAATAAATCGCCACTTTTTCAAAATTTTTGTTTTTCTTTTGTAGGCTAAGAACTTATTGGACCACCCTCGTATATATATGGGAAAACCCACATGACTCACACATTCCTCATTGAGCTTGCAATATTTTACAAGAAAATTAGTGCCAGAAAACTTAAAAGAAACGGTGGCATTAAAATGCAAAGCAATGCTGACTTTGATCTTGTGATGATCTAGACCTTCAGATGATTTTGATCTCATTTCCAAATAGACACTCATGTACGATCAAATAAACTACAGCAAGTTGTATTATGCCAGAAAGCAGCGACCTTGGGATGACATTGACATTCAATGACCTTCACATTTAGATTAGACCTTCACTTGAACTCTGATGTTCATGCATGAACAAATGACTCACTGTTGATGCATACAGATGGGACAAATATAAAGCTATTCCCCTTGTTTTTGTAAGGCCTGAAATGACATTGACCTTCAAGATCAATGCAAAAATGGAATATGAGAGATCAATCTGTTACCTCTAAATACAACAAGTTTTTTACTGTTTATCTCTCCTAGTTTAGGGTGAAGGTCACTTCAAAGTATCCTTGGGCACCAACTTTAGACAGCTCCAGTCATCTTGCCCTTGGAGCAAGTGTGACCAAATTTGCCTGGCATGTGCATCTCATTAATATCTATTATGCATCAAAGAATCATAAGTTCAATATCAACAACTGAGATAAAACGTAACATTTGGTGAAAATGTCATATTTTAACTAACATATGTTGACCCGGGCGACCTTGATCTTAAAGTGAAGTCATTCATTCACTGATAATTTTTGAAGTCTCAGGAGTATACAAAATCCTACCAAGGTTAGCTGCGTTATATGAAATAGGTTCTGAGAAATTTGCGGACTGCTGACAAATGGATGGACAGATGGACAGACACAAACTTTTTTTGAAATATTTTTGAACTATTTAAGACATACAATATCACACAGATTTGAAAAAAAAATCTGATTACAAAAAAAAAGCAAAAAAACAATTGGGGTTTAGTGGGTTAGTTAGTTATTTATTGTTTATAGGGTAAAGCGGATTGCAAAGAGCTGAATCAGGACCACAAAATCAGGACAACTTGATTGAAAGAGGACTCACCCCTGACGGCTATGGACTGGTAGAGGTGTGAGGGGTGAGTACATAAACTCACAGTGCTACATGCATGCCAGTCAAACATCTGTACATTTGACAATTAAACATGAAAGATATCTAAAAGAACATAGTGTTGAGTGCTGGACATTATATCATGAGGCAAAACGCCTTGTTAATATCCATAATCAAATGTCAGTACAGTGGAACCTCTCTACAACGACCTTGAAAATGTTGACAAAAATCGGTCTTTATAGAGAGGGGTCTTTATAGAGAGGGGTCTTTACAGAGAGCATAATGGCCTTTTCTTGAATCAATTTGCCAGTGATCGGAATATTCTTTCTTCTAGCATCCAGAAACCAATCCCAAACTTTCTCATTTACTTCCGAGTATGTTGTCTTCCTCCGTTTTGATCGCGTTACGTACGATCGGCATTATCACCACTTTCCCACCTTTTAAGAATGTCATCTTTGTCTCGGACAATTCCTTGAATTTGTGTTTTTCCAACTTTAAGACTCTTTGCGATCGCAATGGCAGTCTCTCCTTTTTTGTGTCTGTTTACAACATTAACTCGATCTTCCAGAGATAACAATTTTCTTTTCTTTGTAGACTCCATCATCCCATCACGCTTTCTTTGCTTCTTCTCAGTGCCGCGCTCGTGATGTGAATAAAGTGAAATGCAAACCCCAAACGAGTAGAATCTAGAATGTGACGTTACAAGATGACGTCAAACTTATAGAAGATTACTTTATCGGCTGGCGTGTCACATATAGGTACCTGTCTGACTGTGATGAACAAGATCGTAGACAGTTTTTATTGTGCAGTCATGCCGAGAAAGTCGCTATACGGTCTGCAAAGATCGGTCGTTAGACGTTATAGCGAGGGAGTCGCTATACTGATGACAGCAATATAAGGAAATACATCGGTTAAAATAAAATGGGTCGTTGTAGCGGGGGAGTCGTTATAGAGGGGGGTCGTTGTGAGAGGTTCCACTGTACTAATATACTTATCCAATTTTAAATGAATACTCAACTTTGAAGTTCAATATTCACATCCACTATTGGCGATATTACGACAGACATGGATAGCCATCCCCAGGGAAGAGTGGTCATATTATGGATAAGAAATATAAACCTCAGGACCCCTATCAATAATAACTATCCAGTTGCTGACTCAACAACAAAGTATGAAGCCATGCAATATATTCTTATCAAAACTAGTACCAACCAGCTGTAACAACTAGTACCAACCAGCTGTAACAATCAATATAACTGAACAACAATACAGCATCACTAACCTGGCAGAATCAACGTTAATTTAAACATCAAAACAAAATATTGTGAATATCACCCAGCTACAGTGCTAGATAATGACAATACATTAAAAACACATGGTACTTTCTGTAGCAAAACAGTCCCTTATGATTGCACAGGCCCTTGCAAGTAAAATTATAGATTAAAAAAATGTCTACTGCACTTACAAACCTGAAATTGTGTGCAATTAAAACAATGTTAAATTAGAAGAGCAAAGCCCATATGACTCACATGCTCCTTATGGAACTAGAAAATGAGTGCCCAGAAGAAAAAAAAATTAAATGGTGGCATTAAAATGCAAATAACTAATACTGACTTTCATTTTTCTATGCTTTTGACCTTGAGATGAGATTGACCTCTGGCTCCAAATACACTCATATACTATCAAATAAAGTACAATAAACCTAGTATTATGTAAAAAAAAAAAAAGTGAACTTGGGATGACCTTGAGATGAGATTGACCTCTGGCTCCAAATACACTCATGTACTATCAAATAAAGTACAATAAACCTAGTATTGGGCCCAAAAAAACTGAACTTGGGATGACCTTGAGTCTCAGTGACATTGATTTTGAGATGACCTTGACCCTCATGTGATCTCTCTTGCATGTCTGATCAAATAATCCAATATTGTTGCATACTATGGGTTAAATAAACAGCCATTCCACTGTATGATGACCTATTTTAAAAAATGTGTTTCCAAGGCCAAAAATGACCATGGCCTTCAAAATCAATGCAAAAACACAACACATATGAAAGACCAACCTATTATCTCTAAATACAACAAGTTTGGACTTTATGCCTCTCATAGTTTAGGGTCAAGATCACTTCAACTGACTTTGGACAGCTCCAGTGACCTTGACATTGGAGTGAAGTTGACAAAATTTAAATAGCATGTGTGTCTGATTGATATTTAACCTGCATCAAAAAATCATAGAGTCAATATTAACAACCTAAAAAAAAAATTTTGTGAAAATTGTCATTTTTTTAAAACTAAAATTTAATGACCCTGTTGACCTTGAAGTGAAGTTATTCATTCACTGATCATTTTCGAGGTCTCATGGGTATAAACCATCTTTCCAAGTTTGTTTGTGATAGTTGAAATAGGCTCTGAGTACTTAGCCACTTTAAAGTTTCTGCACACACAGATGACGGACGTTAGACAGACAGACGGACGGACGAACGAACAATTTTTTCAATATCATTTTTGGACTATTAAGGACTCATCTCGCACAGATTTGCGAAAATCTTGAAAGAAATTTTTTTTTGGGGGGCGAGTACATTAAGTCTTACTGCTATGCATAAGAGTCAACAACCAAACACACATAATCACACACTCATGAACTGCAAACCGTGCTTTCATCAATGCCTGCATGTGCACATATCCATCAAGGTCATAATCACTAAACCAGTGCATGTTTGTTCAGACAAAAGCATACACTATCATTCTTTCACAATGACGGGTACATACACAGGTACACACACAAATATACCTTCAGTCTTAAACCCGTGACGTCATTTTTTTTTGTAAAAACAAAAATGGATAAAACTAATTTGAAGAAATAGTGTTCACCTTTAAAACATTCATTGGGTAAGATCAAACAGAACAAGAGGTCAGCTAAGACTAGTTCAGTCCTAAAGTCCTCTACAACAGAAATTAACATTTTGAACAAAGCGGATCTATGCAATTAGCCATCTTTGAAAAAAAAACTACATGTTTTTTCTTCAACAGTTTAGCCAATAAAACTTGTTATCACATTCCGCAATTCCTCAAATGTAAAAACAGTATGAATTGGAAACTTTGGTAAATGGTTGATATTAGCAGCAACAATTATTTTTGAATAAAATGTAGTCACTAACACACAGCTCTATTGTTATTCGCCAATCAAAGACAGTGCTATTTTGGAATTGCTTAATGCATATTCACAAAAAACCCCTAATAAATGGATTTGCTGACTGCTATGTGAAGTATGTCAAAAATGTGCTTTTAATTTAGCTGTCTGGGGTGTGCAAGGGCGAGCACAATGTTTCAACCAGACATTTTATTAAATTGTAGGGAGTTATAAAACAAATTATGTTATTATAGTCTGCAAATTTAAATCACTTGATTACCAATATTTTAGTGTTTACCCAACAGCAGATCCATTTGATGGCATCATCAGTAATTCGCTTAGATATGTTTAAAGGACTAGCTTTCACCATTCAGCGTTACTGTTTTTTTTCTTCAAATTCAGCGAGTGTGGCCCCAGGGACTAGTTTTCACCATTTAATGTTGCTTTTCCTTTTCAAATTCAACGAGTGTGGCCTCATCAAAATAAAACAAAATATAACTTCTTTCAAAAGAATGTGATGAATAAAACGATTAATTTATTTGTTTATGTTTCAAATTAGCAGGACCACCAGCCAGAATTGTAACAATACCCACGCAGCAAGCATCAGATCTACAACAGCACAACAGAAGCTGCTGTCTTAGCCACGTTTTATAAATTAAGGTTTGTTCACATATTAAGAAACAAACTCCACAACTCAAAGTCTATTGTCATCTTGCTTGGTTTGAGTAACAGAACCTCAACTCACTGTCACCAAAAAAGAAATAACATTTTAAAAAACTTGGAAGTAAGTCGCTTTAAATACTGAATGACGAATATCTTCATTTCCCATCATTGCCACTAGACAAATTTGACTGAACACTTGAAAGTATGGAAGTGAAACAGAAATCTGTAGCTCTTCACAAAAGTTGCATCTGAAGGTCCTAACAATGGCTTTCCAAAAGAAAATATACCATACACAGGCACACAAAATTCTAGCAATGATGTAATAAGCAGAATGATGGGATGGTACTGACTGCAAAGTTACGTGTATGTATGCAGCATTTTGCACTGATTGCAAAGTTACGTGTATGTATGCAGCATTTTGCACTGACTGCAAAGTTACGTGTTGTATGTATGTAGCATTTTGCACTGACTGCAAAGTTACGTGTTGTATGTATGTAGCATTTTGCACTGACTGCAAAGTTACGTGTTGTATGTATGTAGCATTTTGCACTGATTGCAAAGTTACATGTGTGTAGCATTTTGCACTGACTGCAAAGTTACGTGTATGTATGTAGCATTTTGCACTGATTGCAAAACTACGCATCTGTACATAGTCTGTTGCACTGACTGCAAAGTTACGTGTCTGTATATAGTCTTTGGCACTGATTGCAAAATTACTCATATATGTAGTCTTTGACACTGATTGCAAAGTTATGTGTCTGTATGTACTTTTGACATTTGATTCACAATGTTGGTGCCAGTAGATGTAACATACTTTTTGTTGCTATACGGCTGCTACTAAGCTTATAGAGACAGTCAGCCCGAAAGCAGCGCTAATCCTAATCTGAGTGGCAGAAGTTGCAGAGGGCATACATCTACACACATTTATCATATGCTATAACATCCTACAACAGCCTAGGCTTGATAGATCTCTGACAATAAGCTAACGTCAATATTGCCGGTTCAGTGGAAAATGGCCTATTTCCAGCATGCCTGTGTAAGGGTAAAATAAACCTTTTACAAGTGTTCCCGTAACTTTTTTGGTAATAGATATTGCAAAACCGAATGTGCCTGCGCCATCCATGAGAAAATTAGTTTGAAAAGCATGCACACCAAAATGCAAAGGGAATAATCCATACACAACAAACACAAGCACACTACAAAAGACAAACAAAATAGTCAATAATACAACGAGGACCAGAGATCAAGAAATCAGTCATGAACACTAAATAAAATAAATGCAAAAATACATTTATACACAAATGAATTAAAACTTCAAAACAGAAATCAGAAAATAATAAATAACACAACATCAATAACGGAAAAAAAACAACACTATTATTTTGAGTTTGACCTATATGGCTGGGAAGGCAAGACCACTAAACATTACGTGCATGAATGAAATCACAAAAAATAATCCACAGAAAATAATCAGGGTCTACAAATATGGACAGAGTAACCATAAATGCGTATCATTTGGGAGGGACGTCAGTGAAAGTCGGCCTGTTGCATGCTGTGTGAGTGAAATGACAGTGAGGGACTGTTAGTACAAGTTATAAATGGAAAACCACTGTTGGACTGGGGCTACCAATGCTCTTGTCTCAATAGTTTCCTATTTATCTATTCTTTTGCTGGTACTGCATTCTTAAAAATATTTTAACGCCTCCACCCAAAGCATGGATAGAGTGTTCACATCAGCTAGTATTAAGAACTCTAAAATATATAAATGAATAAAATGAAATAAAATAAAAATAGGGATGCCCACATAGTAAAGTGCGCAGAGTATGCTAAATTTTCTTGAAATTTATGGAAGCCATAAATATATCTAGAATCCTTGAACGAAATACCCTAACCCATGCAACCGTAAACTGTACTAGTGAAAAATCCGTTCAATAATTACCTGTGGAGAGAGAGGCTAACATCTGCTGCAGGTTATCCATTTCTGGACTAAGGAACTCAAGGCTAGTGGGTTCTGCGGGGTCGGCCAGGCCCATGCGTGAGTCAGAGGAGTAGACATTAGCAGACGACTCGGGGTCAAGCCACAGCTGAGCATGCACCATGCAGCACACACAAAAACACACCAAGCAAAAACCAAAAGTCAAAACACAACATTGAGTCCACACGACAACCATAATGGGAATGACAAACAAAACTCAGGTTATGTACCGTAACTTCCGGGTTGTAAGCTGATACTATTTTCCTCTAGAACGTTTCTTTTCTTCCTAATACGACTTTAGGGTTTGATGGTTAATTCATGCGTAATGTTAATATACTAGGACCTACCATATACCTTGTTCTTGGGCTATTCAACTGACCTGCTGTAACTTATTCTCTTCCTTGGCAGCAGTTTGGCTTATTTTGTATTTAGGGAGTAGTTAATAAAACTGATTTTTTTCCCCTTGACAGTTTTGAAATAATAATCTGATCTTCCTATGGCCTTGTGTCAATGATTGACTCAGCTACTCGCTTTGTTCAAACCTATAAAGGGAACAGTGAAAGCCACAGTTGAAAACCTGTCTTTCCTTTATAGGCAAGACAGATTCACTGCGGCAACAGTACCCCCGTTGGAGTGCCGGGGGTTTTCAGTATAAATAGTATCCCCACTTTATGGAAATTTAGTGCTTTAAATTCCCACTGTCGCTGTCTTCCTCATTTACTCTTTCCTATTCCTGCTCTGTCCTTCACTCTGCTATACTATCTTCTTCTTCGCTAGATCAATGACCTACCTTTTTTCTTGAAAACTCTTCATGGACAAGACTCCTTGTTTGTGTATGAGGTCTGTTGGATCACCGGGTGGTCACTCGGGCTTCCTATGATTGTACTATTTAGCACTATAGGCATTTTATATGTATGTGTTTGATTAATGATTTATAATGATGTTTGTATTCTATTTTGTTTTTGTAACCAGGGTGTTCGCGTAGTTGAGGTCAACCCTCAGCCGTCCCCCGCGTGGGATGTCTTTATTGTAAAGTGACTGGCCGGTGGAGGGCATTCAATTTTCCCACTGGGGTTGTTTCAGCAGATCTTTTATGCGGATCGGGGGTTGTCCGGTCCTGATTTGGCTCGGAAGAGTCCGCTGGACCTAAAGCAACAATAAATCAATCAATCAAAGCTACTCGCTATATTCTATAACAGACGCTGTATCACGCTGTGCCCATGAGATTTACACTAATAATGACAATAAGGAATTTTTGATGTACTTGATTTATCACTGTTCAATCAGGAACTCACAAACAAAACACTCAAGGGCATACGCCAAACTTCTCTGTAGCATTCTGTGAAGGGAGATAATCCTGTCAAAGTGTGACCCTAATGTAGTTGTGGTATGTAAACAACCCCGGAAAATACGAAAATACAGAAATCATTAAAACTAAAAGTAAAACTAAGAAAGAAATAAATTAATAAAATCGTACAACATTAGGTAATTAAAAAAAAAAGTATACAACATCAAGAATTATTGCAAAGAATTCACACTACAACATTAATTAATTTTAACACTGATGCAACAACCCAACTTTGGGTAAACAAAACAGGTAACTAAATTAAACATCAAAACATTACATTATGCAAAAACAATAAACAAATTGCTTTAAAAGCGACAAAGACCATCTACAAACAAACAAAACATAACTTTAAAAGGTTTGAAATGATAGCGTATCAAATGATAGAGAATAGTGAAAGCACGGAAGCTTGTTTCAAGGGCCACTTGACAAGGGACACTCAAACAATGAATATCCTTAGTAGTACAGTGGAACATCCGGTATCCGTCTCTCTGGTATACGACTCCCTCTGTTATGTGACCTGAAAACTTCTGACGGATTCACTTCAAATAATAAATGACCTCTGGTATGCGACAACCTCGTTTATGCGACCAGCGACCATGCCCTAAGCCCTTTATACGACCGTCTTAGGGCAATTTAAAAGAGATATCAGTTAATTTGTTGTCTGTACCTTCCGTTTTTTCTCTCATGTTAGTGTACGCCTGCTGTTGTCTGCTATGTCCGGTTCGCAAATAAGGGACATTACTCACCTACACTGGCTTGTCAAAATGGCGTCGCGCAATAGGAACGTTTTGAGTTTGGCAGAGAGAATGAAAGTGATTGAAAGAAGTGAAAATGGGGAGAGTTGTTTGTCTATTGCAAGAAGTTTAGACGTTGGGAAGACCCAAATTCAGCTCATCATAAAGGATAAGGAATCTGTGAAACTACGATGGGAGAGTGGAGAAAGTGGCGAAAGGGAAACATTGAAACTGAGAGCTTCTACACTGACAGACTTGGATGAACGCGTCTGGCAGTGGTTCGACTGTTTTCTATTTTTGAAGTTGTGAATAATAGACAAAGCTAAAAATGAAACATGTTTTACAGTTTCCTTTGTCAGAGAATACATGCTGGTGAGTGTGAAAATTATGACTACATACCCCTCCGGGCCTGACCCCCCTCCCCTCTCCCAACCCCTTGTTTCCGGTATAAGACCACCTCTATTATAAGACCGTTTTTTCTCAGATTTTGGACAGTCGTATACCGGAGGTTCCACTTTACCTTCTTAACTACTTGTTCAGTGATGTATTGTTAGTGCAAAAATTAGCTGCTGTGACTGTTTGCATCACATCTCTGTTTGTATGTAGATTATAGTCACACGACACTTTCGCATATAGGTGACTACTGGACCGATTTATACTGACACCAGCGGGCCGGTTGTTGGTAAAGGGGAAAATAATATGATCACACGTTGACCAATCCGGGATTCGAATTCGAACCAGCGACCTTTCGGTTACTAGCAAGACGCTCTTACCAACTGAGCTACCCGGCCCCTCATCACATCTCTGTACTGGACTGCCTTATATAGTGCTCTGGCAACCCCAAAAAGCTGCTTAAGGCCCAGAGTGCTCTAGCTATAAAAAAAAACCACAACTTGGTGAAAACATTCGTGAAGCATGAAGATAATAATGAATGTGATGACGATAACGATGATGATGACAAAGATTATATTGAGGATCATAATCATGATGATGATGATGATTGTAATGGCAATGATGATGATGATGATAGCAAAACTAATTATGATGATGACAAACACAAAGATGAAGATGATGATGATAACGACAATGATGATGATGACAACGATGATGATGACAAACACAATGATGGCAATGATGATAATGATGTTGACAAAACACAATGATGACAATGATGATGATAACGATGAAGACTTATGAATTAACTAAATTTATACAATAAAGACCTTGCCCTGGGTCTCTCTGTTCTTAACTCTTTTGCCCGAAGAAGAGTGCAGTATAATAAATCTATGTTATACAATGACTAAAACTTCACTCCATAAAACAGTGAATCCTGATTGTGGGTTGTCGGCCAACCAAGCAGCTTGAAATTCATAACAGCAGCATGTATAACAATACATCAGCAAAATTAGCGTGTTGTGCTATTTCAGCGTTGTAACAACACTTTTTTAAAATTTTAAGATTAACAAGTTTTACTTTTTTATTTTCTCATAGCTTAGTGTCAAGGTCACTTCAAAGTACCCTTACGAACTGACTTTGGAAGCTCCAGTGACCTTGACCTTATCAAAAACTTCGGAAAACAGTTAAATTTTGTGAAAAATTGTCATTTTGTGCTAACATTTGTTGACCCTGTGACCTTGACCTTGAAGTGAAGTAATTCACTCACTGATCATTTTGGAGACATGTCTGAAAATGTACACCATCCTACCAAGTTGGATTGTGATACGTGAAATAAGTTCCAACACTTTAAAATTTTGCGCAGACAAACAGACAGCGGACATACAGACAGACGGATGTACAGACAGCGGACATACAGACAGACGTATGTACTGACAGATTTTTAAAAAAAAATTATACCTTTTGGACTATTTAGGACTTGTTTTACAAAAACTGACAAAATCTGGGACATTTTATTTATTTTTATTTATTTTTTTTTTGGGGGGGAGGAGGGGGAGGGGAGGGAGAGGAATGAAGAGGAAGGGGGGGGGGGAATAAATTCACTATTAAGGGGAAGGGTGGGGGGGGGGGTGAATACATTCACTATCAGTATCAAAGCACACATTTAAAACAAAAACAGTTTTGTTTTTCACAACTCACCAACCGTGTTGGCCACAGCAGGGCAAAGAGCGTATCTAGCAAAGGGGGAAGAACTGATGTGGCCCTTTGCTAAATACTATTAAAAAATATTACATTTAAGATTGAACAAAATGTGTCACCAGGTAATCACAAAAGCAGGTGACTAGACACTTTGGCCCTACAAAATTCAGTTGAGATGAGTGTTAAGATGATCATGAGATATGAGATATTAGCAACTACTGGTACTCAGGCATCTAACAGATGGCCCTTATTGAAAGTGGAGAAGTGTGAGGCAGTCATGAATAGAAGTACGTACACTGTATGAATTAGATGCGGAGCTACTGGCGGTTAAAGCAACCAAGAGGTGTCTCTGCACAAGTCAGTGACGTGTTAGTGAGTGAAGAAGCCTATGGTACACACAGTAGGGTGTTGCTCATTCAAAGGGGTCACTTAGCGTGTACACAAACCTGCGCGGCCTTGCGGATGGGTGACGTGTCACGCGATGACTGGTTGCTGCCGCTGGGACTGGGTGACGGAGAGGGTGAAGAGGCGGAAGTAGCCACCACGTTGACGGGGATTTGCACCACCTTACCGTCCATCCCTCCTCGCCCCATCACTCCAACTTTGGGCGGCGGGGTGGGTTTTGGGGAGGAGCCAGGCGGGATGTGGTTTGTTAGGAGGTACGGGGGGAGGACCGCCACGCCCGGCAAATGAGATAGGGGTAGGGATGGGGGAGGAGGGGGTGATAGTCCTGCGAGGGGAGATTGCGTTCCCCACCCCTACGCCAACAGGCGTGGAGCCGGGAGACACGTGGAAAGAGATCTTGCCGCCACCCTGCGTCACCACAGTGGCACTGTTGCCCGGGGCGATGCTGACTCGAGATGCGTTGTTGGCCCCGCCTACCAATGTTGGTCCCGAGTCAGGCCCAGAACTACCCACTGTCACCACACGTGCCTCTGCTCTGGGATTGCTGGACAGGGAGGCGTTGGGTCCGTTCCCTGTCGTTCTCTCCACACCGACGTTGTAGCTGCCAGATTCTCCCGGCATTTTCCTGATTGCGCTCTCTACAGGACGGTGGATGACTTCCCGTTCCGGAGACCCTGACCCGATGCGGCCACCTTCCACCACTTTATGAGCCCTGGCCATTTGTCGGACCACGGGGGAAGTGGCGTTGCCTCCCATGATGGCCACTTTGCTGGACACGGTGGAAGTCGACGAAGAGGGCGAACCCCATGTGGGAAACATGCCTGTCCCGCTGCTAGGGCCAGGGTTGATGCTGGGAGACAAAGCGCCCGCTCTGTGGGGACTGTACAGATTGGGAGAAAAGGACGATGAGGAGGGACTGTTTGTGGCGTGAGGACTGATGCTAGACTTGATCTCTATAGAGTCCACTGACGTGCGTGCTGCCATGGATTGCACTTGTCGTTGCAAAGCTTCAACCTGTGACTCCAACTCCCGGGTGCGGTTCTGCTCCTGCTCCAGGCCTGCTCGCAAAGCCACCCTCTCTGTATCAAAGCTGCTCAGCTGCTCTTCAAACGCCGCTTCCATGGCAAGAGAGCGCTGAGATTCACTCTCGAAACCTGGGTCGTCTGACCTGAGATCAGGCTCATTCGACCCCTGCAAAAGAGGCAGCATCATGTCATCATAAGAATGCACAGTTTATCAAAGTCAGTATCATCTTAGAAAAACCTGTAACTATTTTCAGTACAATTTGTGCCTATCCTATCCTTTCCCGTAACCCAGAGGTCGTAGGGGCACCACAGATGATCGTTTAACCAGCATACTCCATCTTTCTCTGTCCTCAGCAGCCCTGATGGCTTCGCTCAGTGTCAAACCAGTCCATTCTCGAATGTTGTCCTCCCACCTCTTTTTTGGTCTCCCTCTTCTTCTACCTCCTTGCACTGTGCCTTACAGAATGGTCTTTGCAAGGCCTGATGATCTGGTGACGTGGCCATACCATCGGAGTTTCCGTTTCTTCACCACTGTGAGCAGGTCATCGTGTTGTCCAATGGCTTGTGTGATGATCTGTCGGACTTCGTCGTTGGTGATGTGTTGGGTATAGGAAATGCCCAGAAGTCTTCTGTAGCACCTCATCTCCATGCTTTGTATTCTTTGTTGGAGATCTGCTGTGAGGGTCCATGTTGCGCAAGCATATAGGAAGATGGAGATGACAAGGGAGCGCAGCAGTCTTACTTTGGAATGTAGACTGATGGTTCTGTCTTTCCAAACGGGCTTCAACCTTGTCAGGGCAGCAGTTGTTTGTGCGATCCTGGAGAGGACTTCCTGTCGGGACCCATTGTCTGATACAATGGCTCCTAAATATTTGAAGCTATGCACTGTGTTGAGGGATTGGCCTTGGACTTTGATGTCCGTGTTGATGCCATTGGTGTTGTTGGTCATCATTTTGGTCTTCTCTGCACTTATTTCCATTCTATAAGCTCTGGAGGTGGTGTCAAGCCTCTGTACGAGCTGTTCAAGTTCTTGTTCCTCTCCAGCCAATCCAGCCAGCCAGCCAATTTGTGCCATTCTATGTGAACGTCAACGCAGGTTTATATTTTTTACCTTCAGTCATTTTCAAAAAGTCACATATAAGCATAAAACCACGGTAAAGGATGTGGAGTCATTGGGTAAGTGGACACTGGACAAAGCACCTTCCTATCTTAGCTTGACATATCAATTTAGACAAAGCTAGCCTGGTCTGCTTTTATACTGCCATAGTACTCAAAGGAAAAAGAATTTCCTGCGGGTCTTTTTCTCCAATAAACTTGTTTCCCAATGTGTGGGTCTAGAAGCTATTTGTCATCAGTCATTATACAAATAAAGAGCACTGATGTTGTACTGAGACATATATATGCACTTTGGTGGCTGCCACAATGGTTTTGAAAGTATACATACAATTGTGGTGGAATGGAGTGGGTGGTATTTTTGGTGTTATTATAGGGGATGGAGTGGGATGCGAGAGTCCTAACCATTGATCATGGTCAGCCGACCTGATAACCGGTGGTACAGAGATACACACACACACACTAAAAAGGATGCAGTACAGTGAATGGATGGAACGCTGTACCTGTGATTGGGACGCCAGTTTGTGCAAGATGTGTTTGCGTTCTTTCAGCAGGAGTAGCGCCACCTGCTTATGCCTGGCTGCTGAGGCCCTCTCCTCTTCCAGGGCTGCTAGCGTACGGCGCAGATCTTTCTCCAGCTTTTTGGAGTTGGACTTTTCAAAGTCGATCTGCACACCACACACACGTCATCTTCACCCACACTAACCTAGCTTGTAGTGCTGTCATTGGAGAATTAGTTTACATAATGACAGTAAAATACCAATAGGAGTTTGGTCCCTTCCAGCCACTCCACATGACATTAGCCACGCTGCGTAGCCGAGACTGGCCAAGACTAACATTTGCCTCTCATCAATCTCTGCCGCTGATTGCCGGTTTTCTTGAATTATTATGTCATCGCATACTCCCTCCTGAATTGAAAAAGAAGGGGAGACTTAAGGGTTCAAATAAATTACGTCACACGGTGTAATAGGTAGGCATTATGACCAGCAGCAGAGATTGGGGAAAGGTGAACCAAAGCCTCGGCCAGTGTCAGCTTTTTATGACGGCCTACTAGCGCCAAAACCGAGAGTTACCATTATCACGAGATAATTAAAATTATCACGTGTTCTGTGTAATTTACAGAGATATCGGTAATCCGCAGTGTTAATTAATAATTATCAGTATTTGCCTCGCTTTCCTAGCGCCAAAACCTGATAATTACAAATGAGATAATTACAATTATCAAGAGATAATTACAATTATCAAGAGATAATTACAATTATCAAGAGATAATTACAATTATCAAGAGATAATTACAATTATCACTGAAAATTATAAATATCAAGATGAGCATGCGCGGCCCGATGCGCTGTTTCCAGCCTGGGGTTTTGGCCCTAGTAAAGCGTGGCCAAAACTGAAAATTATTAATTAACACTGTGAATTACCGGTATCTCTGTCAGTGAATTACACAGAACACGTGTTAATTACAATTATCACTGATACATGTAAGTTTTGCAGGTTTTGACGCTAGTAAGCCGCCTTGCCAGACCTAAACTTGTTAAGGACCTAAAAATTATAATTATTAAGTAAAAATTGTAATTATCATGTGATAATTACAATTTTCAGTTTTGGCGCATTTCCAGGCGGATTAATAGAGCCAAAACTAAAAATTAAACATGATCACACGAACATATTTGTAATTTTCAATGATAATTGTAATTATCTCTTGATAATTGTAATTATCCCATGATATTTGCAATTATCACATGATAATTGTAATTATCAGGTTTTGGCGCTAGTAGGCTGCCATAGCTTTTCAGCGTGGACGTTATTTTGCCTTTGTTGTACAACCGCCTGACCAGAAACAAACAGTGGTAGTCCTTTATGATCAGGTACTTAATCATTAATGATCACACATACAAACTGAACAAAATAATTATAGTTTAGTTCAGCAGTAATGTTAAAGTACTGTCATGAGAGGACATAATGATAATGACGCAAAATTAATTAGCACGACATTTTCTATAGAGAATATATCATCCCAGGAAAGCTACAGATCAGGAATCAGGAATAAAAAGAGCGGACCAACAGAGAGAGATCAATTGAAATTGGGTTTGTTCTGATTCATTAACTACTCCAAGTATTTCCATGCAAGTGTTGGAAGACAAAACTAGCCTGGCCATTGTGAAGTTGTACTGTAGTACTAGCCTGGCCATTGTAAAGTTGTGCTGTAGTACTGGCCTGGCCATGGTAAAGTTGTACTGTAGTACTAAAAGCTCCTTACCTCTTGCCGTAAGCGTTCCCGTTCTTTCTCCAGCATATAGGTCACATCGTCCCCTTGTGCAGTGTCCTGTGCATGTTTTCTTTTCTCATCTTCCAGCTCACAGCACACCTGTTGGTGATTTAATATTTATTTATATTTATATAGCGCTTTTCTAGCTCAAGAGCTGCTCAAGGCACTGGCCGATACAGGATGTGCCCATTTGCAGCCTTTGGGCGTCATACTATGTGGTAAAGTCCATGTGATGGGATATGAGTGTGCACAAACCTAGGTTTAAGCTCTCATTGAAAGGAGTAAGAGCGCAGTGTCTCAGGGTCATGTTTTGTGTGTGTGTGTGTGTGTGTTTTTTTTACATTCCAGGATGCCAACGGGCTTTGAGCCACTGCCTGTACAGGCTGCAATGTTGTCACTTGACATTGAGTACTTCCTTTGTTTTTGCCTTTTTGAGTACGCCAGTAAACTAACTGTTTCTCAGGGTGATGTCATTTTTGTTTGGGTACTCCTGGCAGTCAAGGGGTTTGCAACTGCTGTCTGTGTGGTCGGCAATGTTAAAGCCTGACATTCAATACTGCAATTGTTTTACCATTGCATAAACCCCTTGGCCAACTGCACTCCCAACAACACACTCACAACTCAACACTACAAATATTTAATAATAATAATAATAATAATAATAATAATAATAATAATAATTTTTACATAGCACAATTCATTGTAAACAAGCTCAATGCTCAAATTTGGGCAGGTGAGGGGAGGGTTTGGTGTGAAAGCCACTTACACATTTAGTAAGTGAACTTGTGAACTTGACACTGATAACTAGAAAAGGTTAAATAATGATACTATGTTGATTTATTGTTGCTTTAGGTCCAGCAGACTCTTCCGAGCCAAATCAGGACCGGACAACCCCCGATCCGCATAAAAGATCTGCCGAAACAACCCTAGTGGGAAAATTGAATGCCCTCCACCGGCCAGTCACTTTACAATAAAGACATCCCACGCGGGGGACGGCTGAGGGTTGACCTCAACTACGCGAACACCCCGGTTACAAAAACAAAATAGAATACAACCATCATTATAAATCATCAACAAAACACATACATATAAAATGCCTATAGTGCTAAATAATACAATCATAGGAAGCCCTAGTGACCACCCGGCAGAAAGCGTCCAACACTCCCAAGCTGATCCAACAGACCTCATACACAAACAAGGAGTCTTGTCCAGGAAGAGTTTTCAAGAAAAAAGGTAGGTCATTGATCTAGCGAAGAAGAAGAAAGTATAGCAGAGTGATAGGACAGATCAGGAATGGGAAAGAGCAAATGATGAAGACAGCGACAGTGGGAATTTCTAAATTTCCATAAAGTGGGGATACTATTTATACTGAAACCCCCGGCACTCCAACGGGGGGAACTGTTGCCGCAGTGAATTAGTCATGCCTACAAAGGCAAGACAGGTTTTCAACTGGGGCTTTCACTGTTCCCTTTATAGGTTAGAACAATCTACAGTGACAAGATTGCTCATGACCCCAAGGGGTAATGATACTATGTAACGAATTAGTAACACTAAAGTAAAAAGAGAGACAGAAAGATTAAACTTCATTTAAAATGTATTGTTACATTATTTACCACTGGTGAGAGAGAGAAAGAGAGAGAGAGAGAGAGAGGGAGAGAGAGAGTGAAAGAGAGAGAGGGAGAGAGAGAGAGGGAGAGGAGGAGAGAGGGAGGGAGAGAGAGGGAGAGGGAGGGAGAGAGAGAGGGAGTAAACTTGATTTTTGTACTTATTAACAATTGAAGTCCTAGACATAAAAGCTCAAAACAAAAAGTACTAATCAAAACACAGCACCTTGTGGTATCTTTTCTCGGCACTGGCCAGTTGTTCCCTCATTTTGAGCTGAGCTTTGCGCTGTGTGGCAATCAGATTTTCCAGCTGCGCCAGTTGATTATCGTACATGGACTTGACAGCGGTCTCATCAAAATTGGAATCCCTGGTCCCTACAGTGTCTCGCTGAAGCGCCATGAAAGGGTCACCCAGACCAAAGCGGCCGTATTTGGCCTGATACAGAAGTTGCTTGGCTTTCTCCGCCTGAAAAACAAATTAAACAAAATGATATGTGAGTACCTGAATTTTTACCTGAATTTTTTTTACCTGAGTGGCCACTGAGCGCGGCCGACGGGGTAGGAAGTTTGAGAACTTATTTTAACCCCCTTAACTGTCTCTTTATCATGGCGGTTTTTGAACTGGTTGACGGTTTCAGCTTCAACAATTGATTGTTTCAGTGCATTCCATGGGTTCACAACTCTTTGTGAAAAAAAGTTCTTTCTGAGATTCAGTCTAGACCTGTCTTTGAACAGTTTGTTGCTGTGACCTCTATGGTAGAATGATGACTGGCATGAAGTAAAAAATTTGTCAGCAGAAACTTTTTCAAGCCCCTTTATGATCTTGAATGTCTCGATGAGATCTCCCCTGTCTCTCCTTTCTTCTAATTTCTGCAAATTGCAAAAAGCTAGTCTCTCATCGTACGGCAGGTGACCAATCCCTGTGATCAATCTCGTAGCTCTCCTCTGCACCTTTTCCAACTCTGCGATGTCTTTTTTGAGGTAAGGTCGCCATACTTGGATACAATACTCCAGATGTGGTCGTACAATTGATTTGTAGAGTGGGACAATAACTTCCTTAGTTCTGGCTGTGACCGTTCGCATGATCTGCCCTACTGCTCTGTTGGCTCGTTTTGCTGCCTCGCAGCACTGGCGACTGACCGACAGTGACCTGTGCATGATGACGCCTAGGTCCCTTTCTTCCTCCACTGCTCCAAGTTCTTGTCCTCCTAGCATGTAAACATGACAAGTGTTTTACGGCCTGCATGCAGAGTCTTGCACTTGTCCACGTTATACTGCATCAGCCACTTCTCTGACCACATTTCTGCTACCTTAAGGTCATGCTGTAGTTTGTCGCTCCCCGCAGGGTCGGAGACGTCGCCGTAGATCTTAGTGTCATCAGCAAACTTTAGAACGCTGGTCAGCATATCGTCCTCCAAGTCATTAATGAACACCAGGAACATGGTCGGCCCCCAAAATGGATCCTTGTGGAACTCCGCTTGTCACATCTACCCATGGAGAAGCTTGTCCGTTGACCACAACTCTCTGCTTTCTGCCACTCTTCCATCCACTGCAGCACTTTTCCGTCCACACCGAGTGCTTTCAGCTTATCAATGAGCCGCTTGTGAGGGACCTTGTCGAACGCCTTGGCAAAGTCAAGGTAGATGACGTCTACATCTTTCCCTTCGTCCAGCATGCGTGTCATGTCCTCCAGGAAAACGAGCAGGTTTGTCAGACAGGACTTTCCTTTTGAGAAGCCGTGTTGGCTGCCTCGGACCAGCTGATGCCTCTCAAGGTGACTGCTCAGGAAATCCCGCAAAATACTTTCAAAGACTTTCCCAACCTGAGAAGTCAGCGATACCGGCCTGTAATTTCCTGCTTTACATTTTGCACCCTTTTTGAATATCGGCACAACATTTGCCTCTTTCCACCCCACTGGCACCTCTCCGGTGTCCAAGGACGCCTGTAAGATCAGTGACAGAGGATATGCTAAGGATTCCGCTGCTCCCACCAGTACGGCTGGTGAAATTTCGTCAACCCCTGGCGCCTTGTTAGAGTTCAGATTTTGCAACTTCTTGAGGACTATGTCTTCAGTAAAAATCACATGTATCAGTCTTTCCTCTGGTGAGCCTGTAAACTTACATTGGGGTTCCGGTCTGTCACCATTGCCCTCCACCGTGAAAATAAGACAAGACCTTTTGCGGCATTAGAATGCTATTAGCTTAAAGAGGCAACCAGCAACGCGTGGCCCGAAAATGACGCTGACCCCAATCAATGTGAGCTGAAACAGCTTTCTGCAGTCAGGATGGCTAACAAATAACATGGAGACACATTTTTAAAACCCATAATGCACATTAGTAAGAGAGTGTCACTCTCAAAGTTGGGGGTTGGATTGAATGCTTATGTGCTGCTGCAGAAAATCTTCCCCTGTCACCCAGGAAGGTGCTCAGCTGTGTGTGTGGGACATTAGACGACGCGCCCAACGCGGCACATGGACGCCTGTGCTCCATCCTGCATCGCCCAGCGCCTTGAGCAGCTCTGAGCTAGAAAAGTGCTATATGATTAAATAAATAAATACCAGTGTCCACACAACTAACCCTAGTGACTCTTGTCGAAGACAGAATTGTAAACAGAGTGATGGCTCTCACCTTCAAAGCAGCAATGGTGATGTCTCTAGCCTGTAGCTCTCCTTCGAAATAACTGAGCAGCCGCAGCAAGTCATTCTTACTCCAGTCAGGGCTGGGCTGACGCTGCACGAAGAATACAGTAACATTTAGTATGCTGTGGCCAACGACACCAGATGGAAAAATCATGGAGAGTGATGGGAACAACACCAGACCACCGCTTAATTAATGTATCAACAGAAAATCAGACAGTGTTGGTCGTGACCTCAGGATAAAACCATTTGACTCATAATATCAACAGGCTTCCAGTTACAGAGCTTTGCAATACCAGAACACTGCAGAAGGTCAAGGTACAAAGTAGTTCTTTAGAGAATTAAGGTCTGCAACAAGCTTTACTTGTGTGCTAGAAACTAATAACTTTAGTACAATTTACACATTCGCAGTTGGTAAACTTTTGTAGTAATATCACTTATTATGGGGTGTATTTGATTTTATGTTTTATGTCCATGCATGAGAATGAGTGTATGGTCTCAAGTTACATGCATTGAACTAAACCGACCTGAATTCATTTGATCTGTGCAAAAAATTTGTAGCGGAACATAAGGAATAGCTCCTGATGACGTGTTATAGCTTCATACACAGTGGCAAGCTGGCCATGTTTTATGTGAATCTGAGAGAGTCGAATTGCCATCCCTCATTAAGTTGCCTCCCTAATGAATTTAAATGCAATACACAAGTCATCTGCTACACCCCCCATTGGGCTGATTACGCAGAAGAATTCTCAATTTTGAGTGTATTTAATTTTAACGAAGTTGTTTCATAAACATTGTATTGACAGATTATTTAGTCACAGTGTGAATACAGTACATATGTGGGTGTTTATGGATGTGTGAGCACAGGTAAGATCATAACTGCCATAAGGCAAGAGAGAGAGAGAGAGAGAGAGAGAGAGAGAGAAAGAGAGAGAGAGAGAGAGAGAAGAGAGAGAGAGAGAGAGAGAGAGAGAAACTCAGAAAGATTTTTAGTTAGTTCTTCATTGCTTACACTTTACAGGGTCCAGCGGACTTCAAAGAGCCGAATCAGGACCACAAAATCAGGACCACAACTTGGTTGATAGAGGACTCAACCCTGATCTGTATAAAAGATCTGCTGAAACAACCCTAGTGGTAACACTGAAGGCACTCCACCAGCCGGTCACTTTACAATAAAGGCATCCCACGCAGGGGACACCAAGGCTATACTCTAATTTATCGAATCTCCGTTTACAAAAACAAAATAGAATATAAACATCATTATAAAATATCAACAAAACACATACATATAAAATGCCTACATTGCTAAATAATATCATAGGAAGCCCCAGGCATATGGCAGAAAGCGTCCAACAGACCTCATAGTCATACACAAATTAGGAGTTTTCAAGAAAAAAGAATTGCCAGTAAAGCCACAGGACTGTTGTAGTTTGTACGCATTAAAAATTTCAGTTTTGTTCATTTACTATTTTACACTATTTTATTACTATTTATACTATTTTTTGTAAAGATTGCGCTCAAAGCCAAAGCCAATTTTCTGCTTTTATGTATAATGTGAATGTTGGACAATAAAGACGTATTGTATTGCATTATTATTATTCTTATTATTATTATTCTTATTATTATTATTCTTATTATTATTATTATTATTATTATTGTAATGTTATTATTATTATTATGATTATTATTATTATTATTATTATTAATTTGTTGAATTGTGAAAGAATATATGTTACATCATCGAAAAAAAGAGTCTTGTTCAAGTTGTTGTAGGGAAATGACAACTACACATGTTTTATAAATTGGAACGGGACCATGACAAACAATAGCGCACAGCGTGTGGCATTCCTCTCATAATATACAGATCAGAAATAACCAGTAAATTAAAATAAAATATCTCCTATCCTATCCTATCCCGTAACTCGGAGGTCATAGGGGCACTACAGATCATTGTTTAACCAGCGTACTCCACAGAGCATATAGATCTACAAGTGCTAAATTGTGGGATACATCTTAATGATCTTTTAATGTCAATCACCTTGAAGTCCATCAAAAACTGTAACTTATTTAGTCAAAAGGCAAATTTCTATGTAAATTAAAATAGCCAAACATGATATTGATCTGAATCTAACTCAGTAACTGACATGACAGTATGATTTCACAGGTGTGCTGACAGCATTGGTCCATGTTTCAAATATGATATATTATTCTCACAGTCACAACCTAATAAAAAGTAATATATATACAGTTTGCAGGCAAATCACCAGACAGGCAACCTTTTTTCATCCCTTCCATTTTGATGCTTAATACTTGGATGTACTGTACTCTGTAGTAAATGATACTTTTGTCAACTTTCACAGAACTGTGCAATCGCAGCAATGTCTTTCATTATTTTTCATACAAAATTTCAATTTCATGTTGTGTGAATATTGTTAACAGACTAATAAAAATTCTGCTGGTGGGTTAATGACTTTGGTTTGTAAATCACTAAGTACTACGACACTAGTCTGATCACTAGCGGGCTGGTTTTCCACACCCATCAATCATAATTCATGGTTATTACATTATCTGATCTTCTAGTACCGTAAAAATGAGAGGGCAATCATACAACCAGTACAATAGTAACACTAACATCCAACATTTCAAGACTCAAATGTGACCTTTAGGTCTGAATTCACTAAAGACTGGAAGGATTCAACTTCAAGTTCTTGGTTTACACTGTCACTAGTCTACAGAAGTTCGTAATAATTAAATAACAATAGTTTTTACACATCCACTCATCACTAAAGTTGGGCCTGTTACCGCTTATAAATTCATTATTGAAATTCTACACTGATTCACTATCCAAATATGTCAGAATCCCAATCTGTAAATAAACAATATATAATATAATATGAATTAAGCTAGGTTGTCTAGCAAGTGTTGAAATGAATCTCATAGAGATCTGCAAACATGTCTGGCTACAGAAGAAATTTAAAACACTGGAATGCCAATTATTTCCTGAGTCACTCACTAACTATTCAAAGTCTGCTACAGTGCTAGTACTAGTGAGTAGTGCTATGACTATGTTCCTCTAACATTGGACTAATTCACTAAATACTAATCATCTAATGACTAATGGCAGTAATGTTTACAAATTACATGAGACTACTATATATACTGTTGCACATCTTGTATGGACAGTCCAGAACAAACTATACAAGGGATATCTTCTGCATAATGTGTTAAACTATTGTTGTAGGTACGTACCTTTAAGGTGCTGGACTGCATTTTATCTGTAGCATCAAATCCTGGTACCGATTTAACATTTCTGGCAGCCATCTTGGACCTGGAACCAAACTCGGATGGCCCCTTTGAGAACGTCCAATTGTTCAAGAACACATAACAGACATGTTAACAGCTATGCAACGAATAAAGCTGAACATAAATGAGATCATCGGCAAGTTTCGAGTCAATATTCGCCTCCGATCATCAAAGAGACTAACCCAACAAGGTAGAAATGTGCTTTTGTTAGCAGTCGTCTGCCATTGTAGTCACGTGACTAGCTCATTTTTATGGAAGGGAGGTGCGAGCTGCCAGTTTCGAAGACTGACCAAAGGAAAATAATTGGGGAAGGGTGGGGGAAGGGAGGGAACAGCCACAAGTCCTCACATTCACACGCACAAGGATACAATTTTCAAATGTAACTGAGTCTCAAGCAATTATAATAAACTGAATTCACTGAGAAACTGTTTTTCCTCCACTTTCACTGGAGGAACGTTCCAAGATTAGTACCCTCCACCTCCGGGCCTTTGTCATTTTCCGGGCCATTCCCCATAATTATGCTACCAGTATCATCCACCCACAGGCGCTCGCATCTGGATACGATAGCGTTCTCTCGTCCCTCTCAGCACTTTTATATGAAGGTCTCAAACTCCTCTAAGCGAAAAGTAATATGCGCGTCTATTTTCAAACCAATTTAATGTATTACATTACATTACACGGTTATTGCTTTAGGTCCAGCGGACATTCAATTTACGTAAAATTGTTTTACAAAATAAAATGATTCACATTTATAATGATTACTTGACGGAAGTTGGCTCTGTGACATATAAGCTTATCGCAACTATCACTACAGTTGGTAGTAACTAATTTCGGTGTAACTGCCATTATGTGCTTTGCGATTGAAACGAAAGAGGAGTAAGTTGCCTTGAATAGGCCTAATAGTCTAAAATGTCACTCCTACATTCTACATCCCTCCAGTGATCATGATAAACGTGAAGCTTTTTTTTGGGGGGGGACAATTTTACCGGAATTGAACGGGGTTGAAAATAGACTGCGCATACTTTATTACTTTCGATGTTTGCATGAATCACTGTTAAATCGATTGTCCCCCCTTCTTTCGGGTGAAAGATTCTAGTTCATTTAAATAGATGTGAAAAATGCGACGACCCGCGATTTTCGCTGAGAGAAGTTTGGGGCCTTAATATGAAAGTACTGAGAAAGATGACTTCTATAGAGAGGACGCTAACGTCTCCAGATACGAGCGCCTGTGCATCCACCTTATTAGCTTAATTAGTCTGAGATGTGAGCGCGTTTTGTTTAAATAAAGAGTCATCTCTATCCAATCAAGTGGCTTCTGCCATCACTTTACCTCATAAAATACGCTGCGGTGTGTACTGAATGAAGAAGCAACGATGGAGCGCTGTTAAATGGCAGAAGGCAGTATCAAGATGGACGGACACTGACAAAAAGAACATGGATGGGGTGGGGGATGGGAAGAGGGGGGGGGAGATGAGAAGGAAATTATGATTCAGACGGTGCCAGTTGAAAGAAGAGGAAACATGGGAACAGAAGGTGAAAGGGGAAAGGGTGGATGGTTTTGAGAGGGTCGGAAGAATGAGGTAGAGATTCGAAGGTTTGGGAATATGGGCCAGGGGTGATGGTGCTTGGTAACGAAGGTGACAATGTCAATGGTTTATTTGCGTATGACCATCGGCCCCTTGCAAAGGGGTGGGGGATGGGGGTTACAACATTATTGATCCGAGATGAATCTCCATTTCATAAATGTACAGTAACTTCGCGATAGGAAACCATTCGCGGTACACAAAAGTCTGCTTTGATTTGTTGGCAATCGATGACGAATTGATCAGCGACTATTCTGCTTACTTCTGCAGTGTGAGTGTCAACAGGACTATTGCTAGCAGCAAGCATGCAGCAATCATCGTTGTCAGTGCGAAGTTGTTGTTGGCCTATGTTGTTAAATGTGCTGCTGCACGTGCTTTCCTGCCTTCTTTGTCTCTTGCGGTGAGGATGACTGACCTCTGACCTCGCACGCACGATTATCCCGTGCAGTTGATTCCCCGTTGACATCGGGGGATGGTGGCTTGTTGACATTCGTATGGCATAGTATGACACAATGACATGACAGATTGTGGAAACAAATCATACACACCGATGAACAAATGCCGGACGACTGGAATCAATTCTAGAAATGCCATCGCTTGCCATGTTTTTGGAGTTGCAGACTCGCTTGTTTGACTGTTTGCTGCTCGATGTTCCTCTGCTTTCCTTCTGTCTGTCTCGGTCGACCTGTGCTTGTGTTTTGCGGCGAAATAATTATACAATTAGCACTAACGGCCATAGCGCTGTCATTCAATGATGATGATAACAATAGCACTACCACGGATTTCCCAACCTTTTCTTCGAGC
>CM072514.1:14104590-14217463 GCA_036898135.1 Oncomelania hupensis | reverse complement strand
CATCCATCACCTTGAGCAGCTCTTGAGCTGGAAAAGCACTAAATAAAAAAATAAAAGACTATACTATAAGGAAAGCAATTTTTGTGTTTAAACAGGTGAAGAGCACCACTACTGCACTCAGCACCTTCCAGATAAACAGCAGGGAGGACAGCAGAGACAGAGCACCTCACCAACAACACAGAAGCTCAGGCTCAGGGTCCAGCGGTGACCCGGGGCCGCGAGAGGTCCCAACAGTCCTCCCCCTAAGCCTCAAACGTCGCTGGGCATGCCGCAACCGTCAGTGTCCACCGCCTATCCCAAGGGGCCGAGCTTATCCTATGGGCCCCACTGCCATGCAGCTGAAGCATCGTCTAGGTGTAGGGACCCCGGACTCCAGCTCCAGCAATGCCTGTCCTATATGCCCATGACCCGCTGGAGTCGGATGATTCTTTCAGCTCTGATTATGAGAAGTGAGTTGATGTGAATCAGAATCTGACTGTTGTGTTCTCTTTCATTCTCTTTCCTGTTGTGTGTGACCGTGTTTCTTTCTTTCTTTCTTTCTGTCACGGACCGGTTTTATACTATTTCGGTCCGATGACTTTTTGGTGTATTGTAGTCTATTCCTGTGTGAAGACATAAATGATAGTATTTTTTTTTTATTGTTAACTGAATGCTGATTGGCTGAGCTAGTCATGTGACGACTGGCCAATCACATTCAAAACTGGTGGGCAGTCTCTGTGGTGTGTACCACTGTGTGGTTGTGTTTGTACTTCTGGCAGCTGCGTCTGCAGGTATATATTTATTGGTTTATCATTGAAATATTGTATTATGAAACGTAAGAATATTTAACCATGACTATATTCTACTTGTGGTGGAATAAAAGTAAGAATAGATAATTTTTGATATTAGTATGAAGGATGGATTAGGGAGGTGGTGGATCGTTGTATATTATTTTGAATAACAAATTGAAATCGGATTTTTATTTGATTTGAGGTTGAAACCTCAACTCGCAATGCATAGCATTATATTCATTTGTGTGAATGAAAGTAATTAGCGGCAAGATGTAATAATTAGTGTAATAATTAGAGTTACAATTTTTGCGTATGTGTGAACTGTGTTCTACACATATGAGATTTGAATTATATGTTGCTGGTCTGGTCCTGTCACAGAGAGAGAAAGGTATATGTGGTAATACAGAGAAGTCTATGTATCAAGATATTTAGTGGGGAAAACTTGTGTGTTTTCAGAAGTCTCCGGCTGAGGGGCCTCGAGGCGAAAGAGAAGGAGAAGACAGAAGAAGAAAGCAGAGAAGGAGAAGAAGGAAGAAGAAAGAAGAGAAGAAGAAGAAGAAGAAGAAGAAGAAGGAGAAGAAGAAAAGAAGGAGAAGAAGACGAAGACGAGAAGAGGAAGAAGAAGAAGAAGAAGAAGAAGAAGAAGAAGAAGAAGAAGAAGAAGAAGAAGAAGAGAAGGAGAAGAAGAAGAAGAAGACGACGAGAAGAAGAAGAAGAAGTCGTGAAGAAGAAGGGGTGGAAGTATCGAGAAGGGGCCAGAGAAGAAGCCAAAGAAGAAGACGAAGAAGAAGACGAGAGAAGCAACCACTGCTACATCATCTGCATCAGCAACCACTGCTACATCAGCAGCAGTAGCAACCATTGCTACCTCAGCAGCAGCAACAGCGGCCACAACAGCAGCAGCGACAGCGACGATAGAGAGGGGAGAGAACCCAGGATAGATAGATAGAAAGGCCAAGGATAAGGAGAAGGAAGATAGTGTATAGATATAGACAGAGACAGAGGATTAAAAGGAAACAAAAGACAGACAGCGAATTCTGTCCTCCATGAGACTCTTGGTAACTCTCTCTGTCGACGGTGACCAGATCAATATTGGTTTATTGTGACTGGTGACATTTGGATTTTCTGACTGAGAATTATTTGTGGGTTTGTGAGATCAGTGTACAATCTCCCGGATTATCTCCTTGGAACTTTATGTGTGTGATTTGTGAATGGTATATTTAATTCACGGATTGTTTCTACAAAGTACGTGAGTACAAAACTATATATATATATATATACATATTTTTCCATATTATTGATTGAGTTGTTTGTACTTATGTGAACTTTGTTGATTATTGTTTATTTTTTTCTAGTAATAGAAAGGGGGAGTGACAACAAAAGAATTCTTGAGAGTTAGGGAGTGTGAGACGGGAGAACACGCAGAATATTCACGCACGCATACACGCAATTCTTGAAATAACCCCTTTCGTTACACTTTCTTTTTTCTTTCTTTTTTTTTTTTCTTTCTTTCTTTCTTTCTTTCTTTCTTTCTTTCTTTCTTTTTCCCTTCCTTCCGTATACTTTGTGAGTGAGCTTAGCTGACATAAGACCTAAGAAGACATAAGACCAAGTGTCAGGTGATGGTCCATAATAAGCTGCTGTGGTCACAGTGAGATAAAATCAGAAATGAGCAATGACATTGTACCGCAGTAAGGATCACAATGCATGTTGTGTGATGGAAATGCAGAGCTGTTTACACAAGCTATCAGCACAGATCATCAGGCCTGCAAGGCACAGTGCAAGGAGGTAGAAGAAGAGGGAGACCGAAAAAGAGGTGGGAGGACAACATTCGAGAATGGACTGGTTTGGCACTGAGCGAAACAATCAGGGTTGCTGAAGACAGGGAAAGATGGAGTACGCTGGTTAAACGATCATCTGTGGTGCCCCTACGACCTCCAAGTTATGGGATAGGATAGGATAGGACATTTATTGATTTGTTTATTAGTCTAATACGACGATTTTAAACGATGTTTCATTAGCAGCATGTGAAGGGATCATTAAATATATTTGATTTGTTACAATTACTTTCAGGAATGAAGTGCCTCGTTCGTCCTACCCAACCTTGCTGGGCAGCACGCAGAGTTTCCGTCCTGATTACAATGCCGCTGACGATGACATGCTGTCCTACACCTCCACTGAGTTTGAGGGTCATGACACCGCCCCCTCCCACACCACCACCTTTCCTAGGGACGTGCTGCTCCACATGAACCTCTCGGGTAGGCACTTGTAATAGAGGATTTGACCACACAAACTATTGAGCACTATCTATATCTGTATCATACATCGCTTCATCCAGATATTTGGCTTGATTGCAACAGTGAGTGGTGCGCAGCATGGGGATTAAGTCACAGCTGTCTGTCTGGTGGCTGCCATCACCCACTTGAAGCTCTCAATAGATACCGAGTTTCCTACAGTGTTGTCAAGGTGGTTCCAGGCGACTGTTGAACACTGAATGGAAGAGTGTTTATGTTAATCAGTCATACCATGGGGCACCAGAATAAAACTGATATGTAAAAGTAATCATGTGGTCACAGTGATGGAGAAAGTTTTTAAGCTAGGGGTATTTATACCCTCAACCAAAACATGTGGGGGTTTTCATACCCTCATTGCAAACATAAGGGGGTTTTTATACCCCCTTTCAGTTTTTTAGGGGGTACACCAACATACGTAATAAAACACTTTGCGTGGAAAGTCTTTTCATCAGCTTGAGTTTCTTCAGCCGGGCCCGGTTGCGGCTCACCTTTTTCTTCTCTTACCGAGCACTCAAAGCCAAAGGCTGACAAAAAAGTTTGTTTTTCTTTTCCTTCATCTTGTTTTAATTTTTTTGAGCAATTAGTTTTGTCTGCTTTAATTTTTCCTTTTCTTCGGCTTCTCCTCAGATCGCTGCTTGTCGGCCATGTTTAATGTTGGGTTGTTGTCAGTCTTATATAGCCAATCAAAAGCGTCGAGAAAAAATAGTGAATATTATCGTGCATATGATTGGCTGTTTCTCGAAGCGACAGAATAAATAGGAGGGGGAGAGAGGGTGGTAGGCGGTCGCGCAGGACGCACAGGCACACGATCCAAATAGAGCGAAAGCTGTACGCACAACCGAAATAGTTGTACCTGATGATACCTCCAAGCAACTTAGCTTTACGTTTTCATACCCCTTTGGCACTGACTTTGTGCGTGTTTATACCCTTTCATGACATTTTCGTTACGTGATTTCTCAACTCAGTACGTGAAACACGTACGATTGTACGTGATCTCCATCACTGGGTCAAACGGTTTGAAGAATGGAGATAACTCCTTTAACTCATTCTATATTTGTGCGGGTTGCATCCCCTTTTATCGTTCTATACTGGCCGATTTGTATGAGTTACTAAAGCCAATATAAAAAAAAACCCCAAGAACTGTAGTAGAGGCTTTAAAGTTTAAGTCCATAAAGACATTAGAATGGACTAACCAACAGCAAAGTTTGATAGACTTATGTCTGCTATTTACCGATTTATTTGGAAATAATACTCCCACCCTCTCTCTCCCTCCTAAAGGTTTCACCTCCCATTCCCTCACAAAAAGCTACCAGTAGTGTAAGGGAGGCAACAATTCAATAATAGACCTTTCCCTGATTGTTGCGGAAAACAGCGTTACTTCCCTATAATTGTAGCGAGTATCTACAGTGCTGAAATTTCACATCATTTTCATCACTTTCTCCTTCACCACTTTGTCCACTATAGTAACACTTTTTGGCATCCACTCCCCATGTTAGAAGCCCACTCTCTTTGACACAACAGTAGTTAATACCAGACGAACTTTGCAGGCGTGCTCTAAAAGGAAAATATAAAAGGTTTTACCACCTTAGTTTTGTATACTATGTTGAGTCTACACGCTGCCACTTCAGAAATTTGAGGTATGCGTGTGTCAGTATGAAAGTGTTGTGAGCTGACACTACGCTATAGCACAGCACACTATAGAAAAGAAAGAGTTAATGGGATAACATGTTGACAGGTAAAAGGTAAACGCAAGCAAACGATGAACTGCTGGAATCTTAGTCTCTTCAAAGGCCAAGCGCAACAATCATTTGCTAACTTTTTATTTGTCAACATTTTTATGTTTTGTCATCAGATCCAGCCACACTGGTACAAGTGCAGGAGTACATCCGGGAGTCCAAACGTCACATGGAGCAAGAAAAGAACCAGAGGGCCGTGCTGGAAAACAAACTGCAGCTGCTGACTGTGGAGAAACAGGAACTGCAAAAGTCAGTGGAAACAATGAAGTACAATGTGTAAAACCTATCACTGTTTCTTTCTATGGCCACCAAGCTGGCAAGTCAAATGGAATATAAACAAACCCACTATTTGTCCTGTTTTTATTGTTTACAGCAAGCCACTGCAGCGCTTTGGATTGTATCAAATGTTGTTGTTGTATAGTGTTTCCAGCTCCAAACCTGTTAAAGTCACTACAGGATCTAACTTCAGCTCCAAGCGTGCTAAAGTCACTACATGATCTAACTCCAGACTGCTAAAGTCACTACATGATCTAACTCCAGACTGTTAAAGTCACTACAGGATCTAACTCCAGACTGTTAAAGTCACTACAGGATCTAACTTCAGCTCCAAGCGTGCTAAAGTCACTACATGATCTAACTCCAGACTGCTAAAGTCACTACATGATCTAACTCCAGCTCCAGACTGCTAAAGTCACTACAGGATCTAACTCCAGACTGCTAAAGTCACTACAGGATCTAACTCCAGACTGCTAAAGTCACTACATGATCTAACTCCAGACTGCTAAAGTCACTACATGATCTAACTCCAGACTGCTAAAGTCACTACATGATCTAACTCCAGCTCCAGACTGCTAAATTCACTACAAGATCTAACTCCAGCTCCAGACTGCTAAAGTCACTACAGGATCTAACTCCAGCTCCAGACTGCTAAATTCACTACAGGATTTAACACCAGCTCCAGACTGCTAAAGTCACTACAGGATCTAACACCAGCTCCAGACTGCTAAATTCACTACAGGATCAAACTCCAGCTCATGACTGCTAAAGTCACTACAGGATCTAACTCCAGCTCATGACTGCTAAAGTCACTACAGGATCTAACTCCAGCTCACTAGGTGCCCACTTTTGCCTTAGGTGCATTGTATGACGCCTCAGGAAACTCAGCACAATCCTGGGCAACTGAGGATGGGAGAGAAGTTAGAGACCTAGAGCTTGCTAGGTATATTTGTTGCCGGCACTCACCGGTCTAGGACATGAGTGTCAGCATCTTTAAAGTCTGTGCGATGGCATGCTGGCGCGTACACAGACTAGACCTGGGTTTATACTGTCATCACAACGCCATAGGGTCGATGTACTCAGTTTAATTGGTGGTGGTTACAGGAAGCTGGCCAGTGTGCTGGAGATGAAGCAATCGCTGGAACAACAGCAGCTGGACTTTGAAGCTCGCATCAGGTCACTGAATACAGTTTGTCTGAAGAGCAGGAGAAGAAGCGCCGCAATGCGGAACTGTTTGCTGTCCAAGACCAAAGACCAGTTGGCTCGCAAAGAGCAGCAGGATCATGTAATAGCAAGTAAGTGTTTTGTGATCCACCCCTTCCATAACACTCACCATCTTTAAACAACCACCACCACCCTTGGCTTCCATACCTTCCCCCCCCTTCATCCAGCTTATACTTCATCCCACCTCCCTGGGCGGCCAGTACACTCTCCCCATTCTTGTTCACCTCCCTTGGCTTTCGCATACACTCGCCCCAGTGCTTTAACACCTCCCACCTCCCTTGTGCCTTCCATACACTCCCCATCTTTAACACCCTCCCAACCTCCCGTGGCTTTCAATACACTCCCCATCTTTAAACACCGCATACACTCCCCTGTGGCTTAACATCCCACGCCCTTGGCTTCCATACACTCCGGTGGCCATCTTTAACACCTCTTTAACAACCTGCCCCTCCCGATCCGTGGCGGGCATGCATATAGACCTCACCCTCCCTTGGCTTTCATACACTCCCCATCTTTAACACCTCCCTCCTCCCTGGCTTCCATGTCACACTCCCCATCCTTTAACACCTCCCTGCTGGCTTCCATACACTCCCCATCTTTAATCCCCACATTTTAACAGCCCCACTCCTCCCCCAGCTTGGCTTTCTAACACTCCCCATCTCATCACTCCTCCCACCTGTCTACACCCCCCTTTCCTTCCACCCATTCCATACACGCCCATGCACTCCATACAACAATTCCCCCCAGACACCAACCTCCCATCTAACACCTCCCTCTTCTACACCCTCGCAGCACACGCTCACCTCACCTTGGTGGCTTCATACACCCCCATCTTTAACACCCCCACAGGCTTCCATACACTCCCCATTACCAACCCACCTCCCTTGGACCAGACCTGTACACTCCCCATCTTTCCATCATCCCACCTCCCGGCGGCTTCCATACACTCGCCCCCATCTTTAACCTCCCTTGGCCCCACTCATGCCCTTGGCCATATCCCCCATCTTGACTCCCACAACAACACCCCTTGGCTTCCATACACCCCCATCAAGTTTAAAGCAACCTAATTCTACCCTCCTCACTCCACCATCTTAACTCCTCCCCCTTGGCTTCCATACCACCTCCTCCATCATTAACCTCTCCCCTACCTCCCAGGGCATAACAACTCCCCATCTTTACACCACCCCCTTGGCATTCACACCTACACTCCCCATCTTTAACACTCCCCATCCCGCGCCTTGGCCAGAACACACCCCATCTTTAACACCTCGGCTTCATCGCTCCCATTTAACACCATCCCTTGGCCTTGCTTCCATACACTCCCCATCTTTAACACGCTCCCTGGCTTTCATACACCTCACTCCCCCATCTTTAACACCTCCCACTCCCCCTACCCTATGGCATACACTCACATCACACTCCCCATCTTTAACACCTCACCAATCCATCCATTGAGGCTTTCATACACTCCCCAAACTTTTAACACCCATCCCCCAATCCCTTGAAGGCTTCCATAACACTCCCCCATCTTTAACAGAGAGTACCCACCTCCCCTTTGGCCTCCATAAAAACACTCATAAAAAAAAAATAATTCTCCTCACCGCCCTCAGACACTCCTGATACACCTCCCACATCACCCGGTTGCTTTTTGACAGGGTTATACTCTCCCCTGTCTTTTACTCTGACGGGTTCTACCTCCCTTGGCTTCCTTTAACACTACCTCCTTGGCTTCACTCCTCCCCATCTTTAACACCTCCCGTCCTCCCTTGGCTTTCATACAGCCCCCATCTTTTAACACCTCCCTCCCTCAGCATTGGCAGGCCGCTGCCATAACACCTCCCCATCTTTAAGCTCGGGTTGCCCTCCACACACCACCGCCGGGTTTAACACTCTATCTCCCAAGGCACCCAGTCCCTTTGGCTTTCTCCGAAACACACTTTAACAGTGCTCCAGCAAAAAATAAAAATTCTAACTCGATAAAATATTAAAAGGCGTACCCATCATTTAAACACCTCCCACTTCTTTCAGTACACAGCAACTTTAACCGGCGCCCTTGAGCTTCCATACACCTCTCCCCATCTTTAACACCTCCCACTCCGACCCACCATCTTTAGAATCCCTTGGCCTCCATACTCCACACTCCATCTTTAAAACACCCTCCCACCTCCCTTGTGATCTTCCATACAACAGCCCCATCTTTAACACCTCCCACCTCCCTTGGCTTCCATACACTCCCCATCTTTAACACCTCCCACCTCCCTTGACTTCCATACACTCCCCATCTTTAACACCTCCCACCTCCCTTGACTTCCATACACTCCCCATCTTTAACACCTCCCACCTCCCTTGGCTTCCATACACTCCCCATCTTTAACACCTTCCACCTCCCTTGACTTCCATACACTCCCCATCTTTAACACCTCCCACCTCCCTTGGCTTCCATACACTCCCCATCTTTAACACCTCCCACCTCCCTTGGCCTCCATACACTCCCATCTTTAACACCTCCCTTGGCTTCCATACACTCCCCATCTTTAACACCTCCCTTGGCTTCCATACACTCCCCATCTTTAACACCTCCCTTGACTTCCATACACTCCCCATCTTTAACACCTCCCACCTCCCTTGGCTTCCATACACTCCCCATCTTTAACACCTCCCACCTCCCTTGGCCTCCATACACTCCCCATCTTTAACACCCTGCCACCTCCCTTGGCTTTCTCTTTTTCTTACCTCTTATCTTTCGCAATGCAGCAAGCAACGTCGAATGAATGAATGAACTTTAATGTCTACAATTACCGTTGGCAGATGGGGATAATCAGCCCAGGGAAGAGGGGCAGGGCCTTACATCAACACTGAACCCCCAGAGCAGTTATATGCTAAGATGGACCATGAAAAAAATGTCCACTTTTCAGACCTGCCTACTCTCCCGCTTTTGGCGGGAGACTCACGCTTTTGACATGCATCCTGTTGCTTTTGTTGTTATACTGTTATACTTGAAAACTGTTGTTGAAAAGGGTGGTTATCTTTTTGATCCCCTGTCTCCCGCTTTTACTGTGAGGGGGGTAGGCAGGTCTGACTTTTATATTTGCCCACTGTGGAATTTGAACCTGGTCATCGGTGTGCCAGGCCAGCGCTCTACCACTGAGCCACATGTTTGGGTCAGTTGATGTTATTAGTTTCTTTTCCTGCATGGAAAAGTCTTTCTGAAGTGTAGACCGGACTTGCAAGATGCTTAAAGTCTTTCTGAAGTGTAGACCGGACTTGCAAGATGCTTAAAGTCTTTCTGTTTTTTCTTGACTGGACAGTAGCATCAACTAGGCAGTTAAAAAGCGTTTAATGAAATGTTACAATGCTGGACACTCTGCTTTTTGTTATATTTTTTTTATTTAGATGTGGAGAAAATGCACTGGCAGGCAGTTAAATGTTGATATTTGTGTTTAGGTACACGTTTTCGGTCCTTTGAAGTTGAACTATTGAAGGCGATGGATTGTGATCTTTTGGTTAGGTGGGCTTAGAGAGATATTGAAGGACTGTCTCTATCCCCCACATCTTTTTTTACTTTTGCTATCTTTGGTTTGGTGTGTGCTATAAATAAATAAATAAATTAATTAATTAATTTAATGAGATTTACAAAAAAAAACATTGGTGTGTATGATGTGATTCTGCTTTGGCAAAACTTCAGAAGAAAAGTGTTGAGTAGTGCAGTCCCTTTATTTCTTGGTTTTGCTGTGCTATCATGGTAGTGCAGTCCCTTTATTTCCTGGTTTTTCTGCGTTATCATGGTAGCATTGAGGTTTGTTGGATTTTGTCACTTGAGATTTTGTAATTATTTCAACAAGTTTTTAATACCGCCAAAGGAATTATGTATACAGCCGTTTATGTGGCATTTCACATTAATGTAGCCAGCGCTATCATGTGGAAGAGAGAGTGAAGGGACACAACTAAGTTGACCAATATTGAGCCACGTTTGAGTGGGAGGTCATGCTGTGAAAGTTGGACACTAATGTAGCCAGTGCCATGGTGTGGGATAATGGCAGCTCTTACACATGTTTGCTGTCCATCTCAAACAGCCAAACTTGCATTGCTTTATTTTTTGTTTCCACTTGTTTATTCAAACCCATCAAACAAATGGAAAAAAACAATTTTAATTTATATTTTATCGTAATGGTCATTTTTGGTGAGTGAATGCGTGACAATTGTGCTTTGAACAGAATTTGTATATAAAAAAGTGCTATATAAATATCATTATTATTATTATTATTATTATTATTATTATTATTATTATTATTATTATTATTATTATTATTTTATTATTATTATTATTATTATTATTATTATTATTATTATTATTATTATTGTTATTGTTATTATTATTATTATTATTATTATTATTATTATTATTATATTATTATTATTATTATTATTATTATTATTATTATTATTATTATTATTGTTGTTGTTGTTGTTGCCATCATCATCATCATCATCATCATCATCAATTATTATTACTATAATTACTGGGTTTCAGTGAACTGGAAGGTAAGCAGAGGGCAGAGCTGACCATGCGAAACATTGAGCTGGAAATGCGTGCAGCACAGAACAACATCAAAGAGGTCAGCTTTAGAAGACCAAGCATGGTTGTTGCTTTTGGCCGATGGTGATGGGGATGGTGATGTTGTTGCTGTATCTGTTTTTAAGCAGCGTAGAAATAAAATATAAGTTGAGAGATTGCATCTTTTTCAGTCTGTTGCCATACAGTGTGTGGAAGTTCTGATTTGATCCTAAAGCAGACGCTACAGGGTGGTTGAAAAGTCACTCCCTATTGAGCATAGCTGATAAATTTGGTAGGCAGTACTGCAGATGAATGAATCAGCATGTAACCTGATCCTTATAGCGGTACAATGTCATCATTGCTGGTCTGGGATTTCATTTGACAGTGACAAGAGCACATGAATGTTTTGTCACCTGGCACTTGGTCTTATCTGTTCTCCTGTGTTACGTCTAATGTCAGCTGAACTTGCTGACACAGTGTCTGGTGATGGGCTATTATAGGCCGTTTTGACAGAACTTTGGGTTTTCAGTTGGAAGAAGAGAGGGAAGAGCTGGAGCGACAGTTACAACACGAGCACAATGCTCGCATGTTGCAAGAACAGATCAACCAGGAACAGTCCCGCCTGTCACATCAACACAACATCCTATCCTCCACGGCCCGCAAGGTACTTAGGATTTTATTGATTATTCAGTTTATTTGTGTTTTGTCTTTTTAGCTCATTGAGATTTGGATAGATTAAGTGGTAAGACCTTTTAGTCTAAAATCTTAATCCCTAATAATAAAAAAAGGTTTTTAAAAGTTTGAAGGTTCTGGTCACCAATCTGCAAGATGGATTATGTCACATTTTACACTATCTAGGTACAATTTGTCTTGACACTTCAACACTATTGTGGAATGCCAAATGTGTATCGAGGCTCCAGTCCTAGTTACCAATCCACTGTTGCCAGTGGTTACACAAAGCATGAGTAGTTTTGGCATCATTAGGTCAATAGGGCGGTTTCTGGCTGAGTGTCAGAGGTCTACCAACCATAGGCTGTGTGCAGCTGTATGTCAGAGATCATAGGCTGTGTGTAGCTGTATGTCAGAGATCATAGGCTGTGTGTAGCTGTATGTCAGAGATCATAGGCTTTGTGTAGCTGTATGTCAGAGATCATAGGCTGTGTGTAGCTGTATGTCTGAGATCATAGGCTGTGTGTAGCTGTATGTCAGAGATCATAGGCTGTGTGTAGCTGTATGTCAGAGATCATAGGCTGTGTGTAGCAGACCTGTGCACTCTTACGATTTTGGCGTAATTTTAACGCAAAATATTTATTTTACGCCAATTACGACTTTGAGCACAATTTTACACCTACCTTTTTTTTTTTTTTTTTTTTTTTTTTTTTGTGTCTTGTAATTTTGACTTTGGCAGTTTTGCGCTGTAAGCATTTCTATGGAATATGTGCCTTATAAATTGCCATCATCATCATCATCATCACCAAAAATTCCGACTTTCTAAAATTAATTACACCTCTACTAGTGTACTTTCACTTTTGTTAATCCTTGTTTTGAGACATGTCATTGTGAGTACTCTCCCCTTGCATGAATCTCCGTGGCTTTGATTTAGTTAAGGAGATTTTACTCCATTTTGGCGCAATTTTACCAAAGTGTTACCAAAGAAAGTATGAGACTTACTCAAAATGTCTAAACGAAAGTTCACTGATGAACAAGAGGAGGGACCTAGCTCCAAAAAAGTTAATAAACCTGTGCAGCAAGTTTTTTTGTCCAAGTACAAGAATACAAATTTGAAGGAATAGACAATACAAATATCCCAACTGAACTAGCAGACTCCTTTTATAGGACTCAGTGACAGAGAATAGATGAACCAGTAACAGACTGAATAAAGCAGCTGAATTGAGTGAATAAGACACAACTGAACAAGAATAACTTGTAAATTGGCTTCAGACACTGACTGTAATAGAGATTATTTGGAATTGGTGGATATATATAATCCACAGGCAGATTTTTGGAAACTGAAGTGCTGTGTGATATGTTGTGAAGTGATCCACTTGCTTTTGGTATGTATGATTCATTAATTGACATCGTGCTTTGAATCATATTTGAGTGTAAAGTTAAAAAGGCGTGACAAAATATGAAGACTCCACTGAAAGAACGTGCAAGCTGCATTTTTTTCATTTTGAGAAAAACGAATTTTAAAGTTTGAAGACTCAGATGAATATGTACTTTAAAGAAATGTTTTTTTTTCTTTGATTCTATTTCAAGGACATGCATTTACTTACATTTCTATCTAAAAATAAAGAGCTAAACTTAGCAAATGTGGTGCATGCATGCTTCTGCAAACAGGTGACCCAATTTTGCACATTGCACGTTCTTTCAAATTTTGTTCTCATTTTTGTCTTTCAGCAAAAATAACTTGACAACAAACATGGAAAACCAGATTCCGTTACTTTATTAAAGATTTTAACAAAAACAGAATACGAAATCAAGTCTTTTCTGCTGGTGCTGGTGATGCTGGTGCTGCTTCTTCTTGGTTCATGGCTTGTCCTCTGACTCGCTCGTCTGGTCGTGGAAGGGCTCTTCCACGGAGCAGCGATGGAGATTGGTGTAATATTCCTGGCTTTCTGTCCTCACGCAAAACCTCTTCAGTACTTGCAGGTCCTTGTACTTTTCGTCACTGACATGGATGACACTCGTGTAGAGCCATGCTGGCTGCCCTTGAATGGTGTCTGGGGCGGCTGTATACCTTTTCTTCCTGTTTGCGATGACCATGCTCTCTAAGGGTCCATTCCAGTTGTCCCTGTACTCAACAATCAGTGGCTTTCCTTTTTGGATGACCATGCTCTTGGTGGGGCGGGTAGGAAAGGGGCAGGTGCCCTTGAAGTGTGGGCGAAGGAAGGCGGTCATAGCCAAAATGTCGTTGTGGGTGACCTGTATGACATCGAAAGCACTGGTGCTTTCTTGCACTCTTGAAGACATTCATCCAGTCTCCGGCCATCTCAACATCTGATTTTCTGTTGATAAGTCCCATGTCCCGGTCACATTCCATGTATGAGTGTCCTCTCTCAGGGAATGTCAGCTTGATGCAGTCAAACAGTCCCTTGCTGTGCACCATATAGTACAGAAATCGTATCATGGTGTAGTTTTTTTTTGGCCACAACAGGAATCGCAAAAAAGCAGCAAAATGCGAACTTCTCGAGGTACATAGTGCTGGAAGTAGTGCAGCAGCATGGATGTCACTTCATCTGCTCCTTTTTTTTGCGTTTTCTGGGTTTGTCAGTATGCTGTGGCACGCTTTCATCTGCCATTTTTGTTGCCATAAACAAATCGAGCAGAATGCGCAGGGATTGGGTCAATTTGGTCACGGGACTAACATAGCCCGTTCTTTCATACAAAACAATGACACCTTGCACGTTTAATCAAAGGATACACTTTTTTCCCTTGCGTTTTTCTCCGAATATAGTACGTTTTATGGAATGACACTTCGTTGACTAGTAAAATAGTGCGTGACGAACAGTCTAAGGGAAAAAACTCGATTTTCTCAATTTTGCACATTGCACGTTCTTTCAGTGGAGTCTTCATATTTATGTTGGTGAATTACACCAAGGTTTTGTAAATTACACTTTTTGGCCTGGGAAATACACCAGCTCATTTTTCGGGGTGCACAGGTCTGGTGTAGCTGTATGTCAGAGATCATAGGCTGTGTGTAGCTGTATGTCAGAGATCATAGGCTGTGTGTAGCTGTATGTCAGAGATCATAGGCTGTGTGTAGCTGTATGTCAGAGATCATAGGCTGTGTGTAGCTGTATGTCAGAGATCATAGGCTGTGTGTAGCTGTATGTCAGAGATCATAGGCTGGGTGTAGCTGTATGTCTGAGATCATAGGCTGTGTGTAGCTGTATGTCAGAGATCATAGGCTGTGTGTAGCTGTATGTCAGAGATCATAGGCTGTGTGTAGCTGTATGTCAGAGATCATAGGCTGTGTGTAGCTGTATGTCTGAGATCATAGGCTGTGTGTAGCTGTATGTCAGAGATCATAGGCTGTGTGTAGCTGTATGTCAGAGATCATAGGCTGGGTGTAGCTGTATGTCAGAGATTATAGGCTGTGTGTAGCTGTATGTCAGAGATTATAGGCTGGGTGTAGCTGTATGTCAGAGATCATAGGCTGTGTGTAGCTGTATGTCAGAGATCATAGGCTGTGTGTAGCTGTATGTCTGAGATCATAGGCTGTGTGTAGCTGTATGTCAGAGATCATAGGCTGTGTGTAGCTGTATGTCAGAGATCATAGGCTGTGTGTAGCTGTATGTCAGAGATCATAGGCTGTGTGTAGCTGTATGTCAGAGATCATAGGCTGTGTGTAGCTGTATGTCTGAGATCATAGGCTGTGTGTAGCTGTATGTCAGAGATCATAGGCTGTGTGTAGCTGTATGTCAGAGATCATAGGCTGTGTGTAGCTGTATGTCAGAGATCATAGGCTGTGTGTAGCTGTATGTCAGAGATCATAGGCTGTGTGTAGCTGTATGTCAGAGATCATAGGCTGTGTGTAGCTGTATGTCAGAGATCATAGGCTGTGTGTAGCTGTATGTCTGAGATCATAGGCTGGGTGTAGCTGTATGTCAGAGATCATAGGCTGTGTGTAGCTGTATGTCAGAGATCATAGGCTGTGTGTAGCTGTATGTCAGAGATCATAGGCTGTGTGTAGCTGTATGTCAGAGATCATAGGCTGTGTGTAGCTGTATGTCTGAGATCATAGGCTGGGTGTAGCTGTATGTCAGAGATCATAGGCTGTGTGTAGCTGTATGTCAGAGATCATAGGCTGGGTGTAGCTGTATGTCAGAGATCATAGGCTGTGTGTAGCTGTATGTCAGAGATCATAGGCTGTGTGTAGCTGTATGTCAGAGATCATAGGCTGTGTGTAGCTGTATGTCAGAGACCATAGGCTGTGTGTAGCTGTATGTCAGAGATCATAGGCTGTGTGTAGCTGTATGTCAGAGATCATAGGCTGTGTGTAGCTGTATGTCAGAGATCATAGGCTGTGTGTAGCTGTATGTCAGAGATCATAGGCTGGGTGTAGCTGTATGTCAGAGATCATAGGCTGTGTGTAGCTGTATGTCAGAGATCATAGGCTGTGTGTAGCTGTATGTCAGAGATCATAGGCTGTGTGTAGCTGTATGTCAGAGATCATAGGCTGTGTGTAACTGTATGTCAGAGATCATAGGCTGTGTGTAGCTGTATGTCAGAGATCATAGGCTGTGTGTAGCTGTATGTCAGAGATCATAGGGTGTGTGTAGCTGTATGTCAGAGATCATAGGCTGTGTGTAGCTGTATGTCAGAGATCATAGGCTGTGTGTAGCTGTATGTCAGAGATCATAGGCTGTGTGTAGCTGTATGTCAGAGACCATAGGCTGTGTGTAGCTGTATGTCAGAGACCATAGGCTGTGTGTAGCTGTATGTCAGAGATCATAGGCTGTGTGTAGCTGTATGTCAGAGATCATAGGCTGTGTGTAGCTGTATGTCAGAGATCATAGGCTGTGTGTAGCTGTATGACCTCAACAGCCTCTGACACTCACATCGGGTTCAGCGTCGCTTTAGGGCCCACTGCCTGTATAACCTGAAGCACCAGCTGTAGTCTTCAGCCAAGTTTTACCATCAGCCTGAACTCAGCTCTGTGGGTTCGGGCAAATAGAATAGACCCAACGTTTCCCGGCGTGTCGTAAGAGGCGACTAACAGGGGTGATGTTAGCACGGCATCACTGGGCGAAAGTCTTCTACACAGAAGTCACCGGCCAGGGCGCAGGAACCTCACGTTACTACAGGTTCAACGACCACGTGCTCAGGGCCAAGGCGAGCCACACTGTATTCGTGGATTTCGGCTGTGGCCAACAGCCTGGAGAGGATTGGGCCCTGCCAGGTCTTTTTTGCCCAAGACACAACACATGATGAGGCTATCCACTAATTCCATGCCGGATCGGTCGTCGCCCGGCTACACAAGGACCGCGCCTTCCGTTGGCCACCAGGACGGAGGTGAAAAGTATGCTACTGATGGACAAATTAGCAAGATCCGCACGAGAAACAACATCGTCATAGGAACCTGGAATGTCAGGACCCTAACTGCGGAAGGAAAATTAGAAGAACTGGCCCACGAGCTGGACCACTATCGATGGAACGTTCTAGGTATCAGCGAACTGCGCTGGAAAGGCCTAGGTGAAACAACGACTGACAAAGGCCACAAGCTCTATTTCAGCGGTAGAGATGACAGGCACGAACACGGCGTTGGATTCTTGGTCCACAAGAACATTCTAGCCACTGTCATGGGTTGCCGCCCAGTCTCCAGTAGACTCATTACCATCCGTCTGAGAGCAACCCCTTTCAACATTACCATCATCCAGGCCTATGCCCCAACATCAGACTATGAAGACAGCGAAGTGGAGGATTTTTATGAAAATATACAGGCGGTCCTTGACCAAGTGCCGAAGAAGGACATAGTCATAGTGCAAGGCGACTGGAATGCCAAGGTTGGCCAAGATGCGCACCACAACTGGGGAGACACATGTGGACCCCACTGCAACAACGAGACAAATGACAGGGGTCTGAGGCTATTGGAGTTTGCCAGATACAACAATCTGGTACTGGCAAACACGCTTGGTCTCCACAAAAAATCCAGACGATGGACATGGCACAGTCCCGGCGGGGAACATCACAACCAGATCGACTACATCATGGTCAAGAAACGCTTCAGATCAAGCATCAACATTGGCAGGACACGCTTTTTTCCAGGAGCAGACATTGGAAGTGACCACGATCTCGTGATGATGTCTTTCCGGCTCCATTTGAAGAGAGTAAATACAGCAAAGTGCACTAGGCTGAAGTTCGACCTGGACAAACTGCAAGACCCGGAGGTGGCAAAAATATTTCAGGCCACAATTGGAGGGAAATTTGCACCACTGCTTATTTTGGGGGCAGGCGAAGTAGATGTCAACACCATGACCAATACCTTCAACTCAGCTGTAACAGATGCCGCCACTGAGATCCTTGGCAAGCACCGACCAAAGAAGAAGCCGTGGATCACACCTGAACTTTTGGATCTGTGTGATAAACGAAGAGAGTTAAAAAAGAATAAGAACACCTCACAGGGAGCTGATGTCTACCGAAAAATCAACAATGACATCCGAAAAGGCATGCGCACAGCAAAGGAGAACTGGATAGAAGATCAATGCCAGGAAATAGAGAACAATCTGAACAAGAACAACAGCAAGAAGGCCTACCAGACTGTGAAGCGGCTGACAAGTGTTAAACAGCCCAAAGTCTCCACTATCCAAAGCAAGTCTGGCATTTGCCTTACAGAAGAACAAGAAGTCTTGGACAGATGGACAGAGTACTGCTCTGACCTTTACAACCATACACCAAATGGAGACCCATCAGTTCTAGCATGTCCCGAGAGCAGAGAAGAAGAAGAAATCCTCCCAATTCTCCGGGAAGAAGTTGAGGCAGCAGTGCAATCGCTGAAGAAAGGGAATTCAGCGGGAGTGGACAACATACCAGCGGAACTGCTACAAGCAGGAGGAGAAGCGATGACTGATGCTCTCACCATTATCTGTAACAAGATCTGGCAGAGTGGGGAATGGCCTACACCATGGACCCAGTCGCTTGTCATCACTCTTCCCAAAAAAGGTAACCTTCAGGAGTGTGAAAATTACCGCACCATCAGCCTCATCAGCCATCCCAGCAAGGTCCTCCTGAAAATAATACTCAACAGGTTGAAACCACAAGCTGAACAAATCATAGCTGAAGAACAAGCAGGATTCATGGCAGGGCGAAGTACCACTGAACAGATTTTCAACCTCAGAATAATCTGTGAGAAATACCTACAGCACCAACAACATCTATATCATGTGTTCATAGACTTCAAGAAGGCATTTGACCGAGTCTGGCATGCAGCTCTATGGGCAACCATGAAAGTGTACAACATCAGCCCTAAAATTATAGAAGTCATCAAAAGCCTGTATGACAAGGCTACCAGTGCAGTCCTCCATAACAGCGTCATCGGGAACTGGTTCAGAACAACAATCGGTGTGCGTCAAGGATGCCTACTCTCTCCAACACTCTTCAACATCTTCCTAGAGCGCATCATGTCAGATGCTCTTGCAGATCACGAAGGCACAGTCAGCATAGGGGGCAGAGCAATCTCCAATCTTCGTTTTGCGGATGATATTGATGGATTGGCTGGAGAGGAACAAGAACTTGAACAGCTTGTACAGAGGCTTGACACCACCTCCAGAGCTTATGGAATGGAAATAAGTGCAGAGAAGACCAAAATGATGACCAACAACACCAATGGCATCAACACGGACATCAAAGTACAAGGCCAATCCCTCAACACAGTGCACAGCTTCAAATATTTAGGAGCCATTGTGTCAGACAATGGGTCTCGACAGGAAGTCCTCTCCAGGATCGCACAAACAACTGCTGCCCTGACAAGGTTGAAGCCCATTTGGAAAGACAGAACCATCAGTCTACATTCCAAAGTAAGACTGCTGCGCTCTCTGGTCATCTCCATCTTCCTATATGCTTGCGAAGCATGGACCCTCACAGCAGATCTCCAACGAAGAATACAAAGCATGGAGATGAGGTGCTACAGAAGACTTCTGTGCATTTCCTATACCCAACACATCACCAACGTTGAAGTCCGACAGACCATCACACAAGCCATTGGACAACACGATGACCTGCTCACAGTGGTGAAGAAACGGAAACTCCGATGGTATGGCCACGTCACCAGATCATCAGGCCTTGCAAAGACCATTCTGCAAGGCACAGTGCAAGGAGGTAGAAGAAGGGGGAGACCGAAAAAGAGGTGGGAGGACAACATTTGAGAATGGACTGGTTTGACACTGAGCGAAGCCATGAGGGCTGCTGAGGACAGAGAAAGATGGAGTATGCTGGTTAGGCGATCATCTGTGGTGCCCCTACGACCTTCGGGTTATGGGACAGGATAGGATAGGATAGGAACTCAGCAAGCTTAGGCAGCCATTTCCTTACTTGTCTGTATTGATCACAGGCAATGTAACATAGCTCATCTCTCTAACAGCTCTATGCTACACCAGGCTTATTACAGAAACTCTAAACCTTCAGTTTACTTTGAAAATACGATGGCATTTTAACCCGGCCATTGAATTTGTCTTGAGGAAGGTTCCAGTACCTAAATATTGACTTTATGATTGTCTTCTCGCTTTCTTACGTTCACTGTTCACAATACAAAGGATGTGGGACTGCTTGTTGGTCTTGTTTGCTAAATACACTATATATTAAAGGGACTTTATTACAAGGGGAAAATGAGTTTAGCCTAAACTATGCACGTTTATTGCATTAAACAATGATAAAGTGAGCTTTTGTTGGTCAAAGAAACCGCTACAGTTTGAATGTTCTGTTTGTATTGTGACAGGGAGTGGTTTGTCCTGTGTAACATGTAGATGATAGCTTTAGCAATAGAAAGGTAGCTAGTAGTTGCTATTGCTACTCACAAAAACTACTCAATTTATTTATTTAAAAAATAACTGTATTTTCTACAGAGTTGTTTTTTGTGGCAAGCCTATTTTGTATCTGTGGTGCAACACTCGCTGTGAGTGTTAAACAAATCTGTCAAGGGGGCCGTGGCCAAAGCGGGTCTGTTTAACATAATGTGTTGTTATTAGTGTTAAACAAATCTGTCAAGGGGGCCGTGGCCAAAGCGGGTCTGTTTAACATAATGTGTTGTTATTAGTGTTAAACAAATCTGTCAAGGGGGCCGTGGCCAAAGCGGGTCTGTTTAACATAATGTGTTGTTATTAGTGTTAAACAAATCTGTCAATGGGGCCGGGGCCAAAGCGGGTCTGTTTAACATAATGTGTTGTTATTAGTGTTAAACAGATCTGTCAAGTGGGCCGTGGCCAAAGCGGGTCTGTTTAACATAATGTGTTGTTATTAGTGTTAAACAAATCTGTCAAGGTGGCCGTGGCCAAAGCGGGTCTGTTTAACATAATGTGTTGTTATTGGTGTTAAACAAATCTGTCAAGGGGGCCGTGGCAAAAGCGGGTCTGTTTAACATAATGGGTTGTTATTAGTGTTAAACAGATCTGTCAAGTGGGCCGTGGCCAAAGCGGGTCTGTTTAACATAATGTGTTGTTATTAGTGTTAAACAGATCTGTCTAGGGGGCCGTGGCCTAAGCGGGTCTGTTTAACATAATGTGTTGTTATTAGTGTTAAACAGATCTGTCAAGTGGGCCGTGGCCTAAGCGGGTCTGTTTAACATAATGTGTTGTTATTAGTGTTAAACAAATCTGTCTAGGGGGCCGTGGCCTAAGCGGGTCTGTTTAACATAATGTGTTGTTATTAGTGTTAAACAGATCTGTCAAGGGGGCCGTGGCCTAAGCGGGTCTGTTTAACATAATGTGTTGTTATTAGTGTTAAACAGATCTGTCAAGGGGGCCGTGGCCTAAGCGGGTCTGTTTAACATAATGTGTTGTTATTAGTGTTAAACAGATCTGTCTAGGGGGCTGTGGCCTAAGCGGGTCTGTTTAACATAATGTGTTGTTATTAGTGTTAAACAGATCTGTCTAGGGAACCGTGGCCAAAGCGGGTCTGTTTAACATAATGTGTTGTTATTAGTATTATTATTTATCTTTTATTTTTACAGCCGGAGATGGATGATGAGGCGTATGACGGAGAAGATCAGAGTGAACGTGACAAGCTGAGTGCCGAGCTCTATGCTGTCAGGGTGGGTGACAATGTTATTTATAATCACTGTACACATCATCATTGTACACATCATCACTGTACACATCATCACTGTAAATATCATCACTGTACACATCATCACTGTACACATCATCACTGTAAATATCATCACTGTACACTTCATCACTGTACACATCATCACTGTACACATCATCACTGTAAATATCATCACTGTACACTTCATCACTGTACACATCATCACTGTACACATCATCACTGTAAACATCATCACTGTACACATCATCAATGTACATATCATCACTGTAAACATCATCACTGTACACATCATCACTGTAAACATCATCACTGTACACCTCATCACTGTACATATTGTCACTGTAAACATCATCACTGTACATATAATTACTGTACATAACATCACTGTACATATTATCACTGTACATATCATCACTGTTCATCACAGGGAAAAGACGCAGAAATGCATTAAATTTTATTTTAAGTTTATTGTTTTTTACCCTTACCGACAGATATGGAGAATTTATGGTCAAAGCTAAAATCCTGTTTGTTGACTTTGATGGGTGGAGATGGAAGGCAAAAGTCAGAATTTGAAATGATAGCATTTGTTGTGTTTAACTTTATTCACAATCAAAGGTCAAAGTTGAAATGAAGGCATTGTTGTGTTTAAACTCTATTGACAATCAAAGGTCAAAGTTGAAATGATATCATTGTTGTGTTTAAACTTTATTGACAATCAAAGGTCAAATTTAATTTATAGCACTTGTTGTGTTTAAACTCTATTGACAATCAAAGGTCAAAGTTGAAATGATAGCATTTGTTGTGTTTGAACTCGATTGACAATCAAAGGTCAAAGTTGAAGAAGCAATTAAACAACCATTGTTTTGTTTTTTGTGACCTTGATAGATGGAGATGGAGAGGCAGAGGTCAAGGTTCAAGGATGAGATCACGCTGTTGGCCACGGAGAATGAGGAGCTTCAGAGCCATGTAGAAGATCTGAAGAACGACATTGTGAGTTATAGTGTTTGTTTTGGCACTCTTAAATTAACTCATTGAAGTCGTGCCGCAAACGGTGCTACGGCACTAGCGGTGCCACACAGGAGCGTGCCGCCGCTATGTATACGTCGTGTGTTCACAATTTTTGTTATAACAGAAAATGAGTACCAAGGGAACTAAGCAATACACATACTTGAAAGGGGTCTTTTTTATATTAGATTGTTTCCCTTTGACCATATTTTTGACAAAGTTTATCTTGACATCTCGCGATTTTCTTTACCCTAGTAACTAGCTTTGTTTACAAAATGGCTTCCCTTTTTGAACGCCGATTGTTGGGGAAATTTTGTTTTAGTTATGTGACAAATGCCTCTTCAGATTGTGCTTTCATGATTATTTTTGTGTAAAATTCATTTCTAGAGTGTTTTTACATCATAAAAACAAGAGAATCAAATATTTTCATAAAAAAATTGGTGCAACATATAGATATTGTGCATCTAATAAAAAAAAAAGTGTTTTTTGGCAAAAGTGATGTGTTTTTGGTGCAAAATTTTTTTTTTCTGGAGGATTATAGCAGATTGGTGGTAAGTGAAATTAAAAATACATACTTTAAGCTTTCATTTGCAATTTATTTTATGTTTCTATGTTGTCTAGTACATTTGGTGTGATTTTTTAAAAATACCCTAAAATCCTTCGACTCTGGAATGATGCCAAGTCTGGAACTCTGCGACTTCAATGAGTTAATTTAAAACAATGTTTGTGCCAGGTTGATGTTTTACTGAGTTTCCAGGTACACCAGTTTTCTGGCTCCATTCTATAATGCTACCGGATGCAGTCAGCCTACAATTTTAAAATCAAAATCAATTTCCTTTCCTCCTTCTAATAGCGATCTCCCTGCCTTTACACCCCATGTTTTAGTGATAGATGTGTGTTTGCTGTGTGTGTGTGACAGTGGGTAAAATGTGAGTGTATATGATGGTTACAGATAGCCGCGCTTTGAGCCTGATCAGTGTTTTAGTGATAGATGTGTGTTTGCTGTGTGTGTGTGACAGTGGGTGAAATGTGAGCGTATATGATGGTTACAGATAGCCACGCTTTGAGCCTGATGAGAGATTTAGGGAAAAGCATGTGCATAGCATCCATCATTATTTCTTTCTTTCTTTCTTTATTTATTTATTATTATTATTATTATTATTATTATTATTATTATTATTATTATTATTATTATTATTATTATTATGATTATTATCATCAGCCATCCCAGCAAGGTCCTCCTGAAAATAATACTCAACAGGTTGAAACCCCAAGCTGAACAAATCATAGCTGAAGAACAAGCAGGATTCAGGGCAGGGCGAAGTACCACTGAACAGATTTTCAACCTCAGAATAATCTGTGAGAAATACCTACAGCACCAACAACATCTATATCATGTGTTCATAGACTTCAAGAAGGCGTTTGACCGAGTCTGGCATGCAGCTCTATGGGCAACAATGAAAGTGTACAACATCAGCCCTAAAATTATTGAAGTCATCAAAAGCCTGTATGACAAGGCTACCAGTGCAGTCCTCCATAACAGCGTCATCGGGAACTGGTTCAGAACAACAATCGGTTTGCGTCAAGGATGCCTACTCTCTCCAACACTCTTCAACATCTTCCTAGAGCGCATCATGTCAGATAATAAATAAATCTGATGAATAAAAATTGATGCAACAAGAACATGTCAGATGCTCTTGCAGATCACGAAGGCACAGTCAGCATAGGGGGGTAGAGCAATCTCCAATCTTCGTTTTGCAGATGACATTGATGGATTGGCTGGAGAGGAACAAGAACTTGAACAGCTGGTACAGAGGCTTGACACCACCTCCAGAGCTTATGGAATGGAAATAAGTGCAGAGAAGACCAAAATGATGACCAACAACACCAATGGCATCAACACGGACATCAAAGTCCAAGGCCAATCCCTCAACACAGTGCATAGCTTCAAATATTTGGGAGCCATTGTGTCAGACAATGGGTCCCGACAGGAAGTCCTCTCCAGGATCGCACAAACAACTGCTGCCCTGACAAGGTTGAAGCCCATTTGAAAAGACAGGACCATCAGTCTACGTTCCAAAGTAAGACTGCTGCGCTCCCTTGTCATCTCCATCTTCCTATATGCTTGCAAAGCATGGACCCTCACAGCAGATCTACAACGAAGAATACAAAGCATGGAGATGAGGTGCTACAACAGACTTCTGGGCATTTCCTATACCCAACACATCACCAATGACGAAGTCCGACAGACCATCACACAAGCCATTGGACAACACGATGACCTGCTTACAGTGGTGAAGAAATGGAAACTCCGATGGTATGGCCACGTCACCAGATCATCAGGCCTTGCAAAGACCATTCTGCAAGGCACAGTGCTAGGAGGTAGAAGAAGAGGGAGAGCGAAAAAGAGGTGGGAGGACAACATTCGAGAATGGACTGGTTTGACACTGAGCGAAGCCATGAGGGTTGCTGAGGACAGAGAAAGATGGAGTATGCTGGTTAAACGATCATCTGTAGTGCCCCTACGACCTCCGGGTTACGGGACAGGATAGGATAGGATTATTATTATTATTATTATTGTTATTGTTGTTATTACTGCAGCCTTTGTACAGGTGGGCTATTATTGTTGGTGACTGTGATAGTGGTACTTTTCTTGCCTTTCTCTAGCTGTTGTTTTGCTATGTGATATGGTTTATGTTCCACTCACTCTGTGGAGGAATTGCGCTATATAAAAGCGTCTTTATTATTGATTATTATTTGACAGAAACTGAATGGGGAAGCTCTTGCTCATGCCACCATGCAGTACAATGTACAGCTGGGTAGCTTGCGATCTGACGCAGTCGCTGCCTCCACAGCTTTTGACAAGGAACATGCCGCTCGTGAACGCTTAGACGCTGAGGTGGGTGGATTGCAAATCTTTCCTTTGAGCTGATTTATTTATGTATTTTTTTTTATGTATTTATTTATGTATCTATTTATGTATTTATTGATTGATTGATTGATTGATTGATTGATTGATTTATTAATTTATTTATGTGTTTATTTATTGATTTATTGATTCATTTGACAATGTACAACATCAGCCCTAACATTATTGAAGTCATCAAAAGCCTGTATGACAAGGCTACCAGTGCAGTCCTCCACAACAGCGCCATCGAAAACTGGTTCAGAACAACAATCTGTGTGCGTCAAGGACACCTACTCTCTCCAATACTCTTCAACATCTTCCTAGATCGCATCATGTCCGCTGCCCTTGCAGATCACGAAGGCACAGTCAGCATAAAGGGTAGAGCAATCTCCAACCTCAATTTTGCGGATGACATTGATCAGACCTGATAGTTCTCCGCAAAATCGCGGAAATCCGCAAAAACGAAAAAGACAAAAAAAAAGAAAAAAAAAGAAAGATAGGAAATGCGAAACAATCTGCGGACACTTAAATTTTTGTTGTTGTTTTTGTTGTTTTGTATCGGAAGACGAAAGTTCCTTTACTCGCTTCCGGTTTTGCGGCGCCTTACTTTGTTTTGGAATAGTGGTGCAGCGTTGACAGTTTCTGTGTATATATTTTCGCCGTTCAAGTTGTGGATTTGTGGACGTCATCAGACTCATTGGACTTCAAAATGTCTGTAACAAGGCGTGACATAGTCGCACGTTCCGCGGAAACCTCTCTTAGATCACTATCAGGTCTGATTGATGGATTGGCTGGAGAGGAACAATAACTTGAACAGCTGTTACAGAGGCTTGACACCACCTTCAGAGCCTATGGAATTGAAATAAGTGCAGAGAAGACCAACATGATGACCAACAACATCAATGGCATCCACACGGACATCAAAGTCTAAGGCCAATCCCTCAACCCAGTGCATACCTTCAAATATTTAGGAGCCATTGTATCAGACAATGGGTCTTGACAGGAAGTCCTCTCCAGGATCGCACAAACAACTGCTGCCCTGACAAGTTTGAAGCCCATTTGAAAAGACTGGACCATCAGTCTACATTCCAAGGTAAGGCTGCTGCGCTCCTTTGTCATCTCCATCTTCCTTTATGCTGCGCTTGCAAAACATGGACCCTCACAGCAGATCTACAACGAAGAATACAAAGCATGGAGATGAGGTACCACAGAAGACTTCTGGGTATTTCCTATACCCAGCACTTCACCAACAACGAAGTCCGACAGACCATCACACAAGCCATTGGACAACAAGATGACCTGCTCACAGTGGTGAAGAAACAGATACTGAGGGTATGGCCACATCACCAGATCGTCAGGCCTTGCAAAGAACATCCTGCAAGGCACAGTTCAAGGAGGCAGAAAAAGAGGGAGACAGAAAAAGAGTTGGGAGGACAAAATTTGAGAACGGACTGGCTTGACACTGAGCGAAGCCATGAGGGTTGCTGAGGACAGAGAAAGATGGAGTACGCTGGTGAAACAATCATCTGTGGTGCCCCAACAACCTTCGAGTTATGAGATAGGATAGGATAGGATTATTTATTTATTTATTTATATATGTTTTTATTGATTTATGTATTTATTTAGTATTCTGCTGACCAGAAAGGCTGACATAGAATCTTGTGGAACACAGTAATGTCTAGTTTCCTATTACACTGACAAATGGAGGAATGTTTTTGGTGTTCATTCATTCAGGACATTTTTTTAGTAGGAGAAATAAAGATGTATGGAAACCCAATAAACTAAAGCAAACAAACTTTCTTCGCCTTATATAAGCAAAAGATGGCAAGAAACTATTTTACAATTTCCATTTACATGTATTGTATGTTTGTGCAGTCAAAAGGTGAATTTCTGTGTATTGTTCATAGACAATTAACATTTCTCAGAGTCTCACAAAAACAGAGTCCAACATTAAAGTTGCATCCACTGAAACTGAATTGATGCAGCTGCAGTGAAAACAATTGGAACTGGCAGGGACCACAATGTTAGTGAAATGAAACAGTTTTAGCAGATTTTTAACACTGATCTTGAAAACACATTTTTGGTGTGCTTTTAAGTTTCATCAAATTTTAAGGGTGATTTTTTTTTAATATCACAATTTATTTTTATTGCTTTTTGTTTTTACCTACAGTTGGAGTCACTACAGAAGCGATTGGATAGTGCAGTGGCAGAGAAAGACAAAGCCAGCCACGCTCGTAACGACATGGAGAAAGAGTTGTACCTGGAGAAACAGTCCAGCTCCAAGCACATCCAACGCTTGGAGGAGGAAGTCTCTACGCTCAAAGAGGGCAACCAGGTACAAACCGCAAAAGAAGAAGAAGATAAGGGTGCATTGGTTTTACGCTGTAACATTTTACCTTAATGCTCTTGAGGATATGTTCATCCTTCTGTGGAGAAGATGACCAAACTCATCGGATGTCATCAGGAGATGGGAAGCAGGAGCCCTCGGTTGGCTGGTAAGGCCGATCTAAGCCTGGAAATGTCTCTAGCATTGTGGGCATATCAGATGAGCAAGCCTTGAACAGAAAGGCAACAATTTGGAAATTTTATTCAGCTTGTTTAGGTTTAGTTTTCTTTTGTTGTGCGAAGATAAGGGTAGTCCTAGCTAAAGATTGAAGTGCTGCAAAAGTGTGTGCCAATATTTAGTGTTTTATAAATTGTAACGGATTTTTTTTCCTATCATTCACAAAACAACGGTTGTTTCATTGCTTCTTCAACTTTGACCTTTGATTGTCAATCGAGTTCAAACACAACAAATGCTATCATTTCAACTTTGATCTTTGATAGTCAATAGGTTTTGGCATCATGGTTTGGTGTTATTTACTCAACAATGTATGGTGCTTTGTTTGAAAACCAAATGTTGAAATACTGATGATGAACTTTAAATAATTGCTTGGGAGGTAGGGAAGGGGAAGAGGAGGGGTGAAAGATGCTGTTTGTTTAATATTTCAAAATACTGATTAATCTGTACTTTGTGTTTGTCTTGTAACCAGTACTGAGTATACATGCAACAATTGACTTTGTTGTGCAACATTATTGGGGTTGAGGTTGCTTTGTTACTTTTACTTTGGTGCATGCTTTGATGTGTGAACACTAAACAGATGTGTGCTTGTGTATGATAGCTATTTTAATGTATATTTTTTATACCTAAGACATAAGATAACATAAAACTAAGTGTCAGGCAATGGGCCATCATGGGCTGCTGTCAACACTGAAAGATGAAATCACAGATCAGCAATGACATTGTACCACTGTAAGGCTCACAATTCATGTTACTATATTCAAATGCACTCTGTCTACACAAAAATGATCACCATGTTTCAGTAGGGAGGTCATTTGTAACCAACCTATATATGTCAGAGTTGTGTGTGGTGTGTGTATGTGTTACACTTTGCTCACTTGTGGGGCCATGTTATTTTGTGTGTTTTTTAAAACTTTGCAGCATCTAAAACGGAGGTTGAACACTGTGGAGGCCAAACTCAACTCTGTTGAAAGCGAGGTGAGGGGAAGTACAATTTACGCAGAAAATAACCCTAACGGTGTTTGCAATAGAGAGTGTGTATGCAGTAACGATTTGTGCATGAGTAATGATGGCGGGGAGGACAGTATGTGGACCATTTGTTTGTAATTTGGGTGGAAAGAGATTAATGCGAGAGAGCCTGTAAACCTTTATGGCAGACACATCCACTGTCAGTCTCCGAGTGTAAGTACTGTACTTCACGCACACATTATAAGCCGCAATCCCAGAATTTAGAACGAAAACATATACGTTTTTTTCCATACACCAGGCGCTGTGTATTATTAGACGCAATAAAATGATGCACTTTATTAGGAATCTTGACTAAATTGGGACAGATTTTAACCACACATTAGGTGCGCAGAGTATAAGATGTAAAAAAATAAGTCAAGGATAAAGTATCGCCTTGTAGTCTGCAAAGTACGTTAGTTATTGAATCCATTTGGTGACTGTGGAATGACATTCTGCTCAAGAGTGCAGATCAGTACGCTTGGGAATTGGGGAAGTCATGGTATTTGGTGTGTAGTTGCTTAGACTTTGCAAACTTAATTCTATTTTATCTCAGAAATAATAAAAAAGAATTAACACACAGAACCAAGTATTTGACTATATTTAGAAGATATTGCAATCCCCTTCTTCACTTCTAAACGTAAACAGATGACAATCAATCTTATAAATTTTTATAAAACTATTTTATCTCCGAGTGGTTTGATTGAAATGCTTTCTCTGCATAATTCTGCTCTGGGTTCTGTGGCTTGAAATGAGGTTCTCCTATCTTTTTTATTCAATGTACCTAAACAGTTCAATAATCGGTGATTGGAATACAATTATCGCAATAGTTTAAGCAGAAGGTGTTTAATTTTCACGTGTATGGTTTCTTCTTTGCTGAATGGATTTTGTTGATATTTTGCGATCATGCAGCTGACACGTCTGCTTTTGGTTGAACGTTCAAAAGTAATGTTTTTCTCAATACCTTGCAGCTGAACGTGTCCAATACCTGCTTGCTAGAGAGAAACAACCAGCTCCAGCATCTGCAGCAAGAGTTAGACAGATACCAAACTGCACAGTCATCCTGTGACACCAACATCAGACTGGAAAAGGTGTGACACTGTATTCATTTACTGTTTGGAGGATCGCTTCATTGAAACCTGATTATCACTTTCTTTGTAGAGTTATATATCTCTCCCTTTGCTGCCTCTCTCTCACTGTTTCTCTCTCTCTCTCTCTCTCTCTCTCTGTTCCACTAGCTCTCTCTATCTGTCTGTCCCTCTTTTTCTCTTCTCTCTCTGTTCCTCTAGCTTTGTCTGTCCCTCTCTCTCTCTCTCTCTCTCTCTCTCTCTCTCTCACTTCTCTGTTCCTCTAGCTCTGTCTGTCCCTCTCTCTCTCTCTGCTGCCTATCTCTCACTGTCTCTCTCTCTCTCTCTCTCTCTCTCTCTCTCTCTCTTTGTCCCTCTAGCTCTCTCTCTCTATGTCTGTCCCTCTCTCTCTTTCTCCCTCTTTCTGTTGTGTGTATGTGTATGGTTGTTGGTGAGTAAAGTTTAATTGCAGTTGATTGTAGATTGACTCCACACCATATTGGAGCTAGAAATGTGTATTTGTTGGACAGTCACATATTATAAGAGCATATGTATGATGGGGTATGTAACATATGATGGGGTATATAACATGTGATGGGGTATGTAACATGTGATGGGGTGTGTAACATGTGATGGGGTATGTAACATGTGAGGGGGTATGTAACATGTGAGGGGGTAACATGTGATGGGGTATGTAACATGTGATGGGGTATGTAACATGTGAGGGGGTATGTAACATGTGAGGGGGTATGTAACATGTGATGGGGTATGTAACATGTGATGGGGTATGTAACATGTGGTGGGGTATGTAACATGTGGTGGGGTGTGTAACATGTGGTGGGGTGTGTTGGTACAGAAAGCCATGCTGTGAGCCTGCGTAGTGATTTAGGGAAAAGTGCATGCATAGCATCCAGTATTAGTAGTATTGATTTATGTACTCTTTTTAAAAAAAACTTTTTTTTTTGCTTCTTCAGGAGCTGAATACCAAGATGCAAGTAAAAATTGAGGGTCTTCAAGAAAGGTAATGTTGGAGGTTATATTTCTATCAATTATCCTCTCACCTCTCACTGCTGGCAATGTAGCTTTGTACATTTCAGCTAGACTAACCCTGTTGAATGCTTTAGCCTATAAACCACATTGATTTACATTTACTGAATGGTAGGACTCCCCATCCATAAGATTGCTTAGCTATCGGAAGCTATTTGGCAGAACGACACAAGACAGTGTACAGAACATTTGTTCAGAAGCACACAAAACTCTCAGAGCCTTAATACTCAGACCATCACTGGTCATTTGCCATGTTACTGGAGCAAATACTATTTCAATTTGTGTTGTTGATGTTGTTCTTGTTTTAACAATAATTACGAGCACGCTTGTTTTCCAGGTTGGCCAATGCGCAACAAGAAGTAATGTCATTACGTCAACAAGCGGACTCCCTACGAGCAGCCAGCTTCAATGCTTCGTCCTCCGACTCCCACGATCAACTCACTGCCATCCTCAACAACTTACGCTCTGATGGCGATAAGGTTGGCTCTTCTTTTAGTGGATTGTCAAATTCAGATGGTTTGGGGTGACAGGAAAGCTTAGTAGGTACAAGGTCAGAGTCAAGTTCTTCAGTTCAAGGCTTCACTCTAGATTTTGGCTGGTGGAATCACTGGTAATCTAATTGCTTTCTAGGTCTAAGTTCAAGTTGGTATGGGTTAGTGGGTCCTGTTCTGTGTTGTAATAATGAGTTACGATGGTTGCATTTTTTTAGCCCAAATTGGATCGTTACCACTTCTTTCACTAGCAAGTTTCAATCTCTTTTTAAGTTTTTGGGAAGAAAGATGGAATCTCACTATTCAAGAATGATAAAATAAGAAATAAACATATGTACCACCAACCCGTCTGAACGTGAAATTTGTAGATAAAATATAAAACCAACAAATCTGTTGTCCATTGTTTCAGACGAAAGCGATGCTGGAAGAGCGTAACCACAGCCTGATGGAGCAGGTGCAGATTCTGAAGGAGGAATCACGCAACGCAGAGATCCGACGTAACACTATGGAGAATGACCTCAAGCGCGTTCAGACCCAGTACCATGAGGCCACCCAGAAACTGACCTACACTGAGGCTCAGCTGGAAATGCTGCAAAAGGTAAGCTGCACCATTTCAACAAGCAGGCATGGGAATTGTAACATATAACATTGGACATACAGCAAAAGCTGGCTTGGTTGGCATTGAGCAAACTACCACATCAAACATTGGAGTATGACAAGCCAAAATATTGCACCCGACATATGGGAAAAACAGCTTTGTTTCTTCAGAACAAAATATTGAAGACAGTTGTAGGATAAAAGCAGTTGTTTGATCACAGTACCTAAATCACAGTTGACATACTCTTCTTGACTCGGCGTACATGCAGCAATGTTAATCTGTTTTGTACTCACTTCAAAATCTAAGTTTGTCAAACTTTTGTTTGCAGGGTGGAGAATTCTCCGCGGATCCGCGGATTTCCGCGAAAGGCATTTGCATTTTCGAGAAAAAAATATTGAGTTCCGAGTGTGAGAACTGGGCATAGCGGCCAAAAGCGGCCGAATGTCTAAACAGGCAAAACGTCCAAAAGCGTCCGTATCAACCATGTGGTTATATTCTCGCGTTGTTTGAAAGATTGCGAGACTTCCGGCAATTGACTTCCGGTATATTCTGTTGTGAAAACATTCCACTGCATTTCCACAAGTTTTCTCTGTGATGCATTCGTTTTTTCGATTTTTTTTCTCAAATTTTATTGTGTGTGTGTCTAAAATGGATGGTTTGGATTCTTCAACTGATGAAGGGGAGTTTACAGGCTTCCATTTATCAGACATTAAATTGAGAGAAATGGACTTGGAGTCGGAGGAAGAGATCGGTACTGACATTAGACAATTAGTGTCAGTAGTGTGCATGCATACGATCTTTCAGACTGGCATGAAAGTGAAGAAGATAAGGGGGCTTGTTTGGACTTTTTAAAACTTTTTTTTTAATACACATGGAGTAATAAAAAACAAGACATGACAAGAGAAGTAGAAAAAGGTAGATAAACAAAAGAGAATTTATTTCTGTTCATTTTGCATTTTATTTCATTTAAATCTATACACTTCTTCTTCCATTTGCCGTACACTAGTCACTAATAGTCACTAGTCACTAATACCTAAGATGTGGTGTTTTTACTAACGTACCCATAAATATCTCTAAAATTATTAAAAAAATTCTTGCCTGTTTACAGCTAAAAAAAAAAATAGACAACCGTGTGCCCAGTAAAATTGGAAATGTGGAGTTTGTTTGTAACAGTGGTGGACCTCAAACTTTGTTAGGCCTACAAATCAAGATTCTTAACTTTTTTGAAAGACATGTGCATAAAACATTATTTTTTTGTTGTTGTTTCTATTCATGTTTACTTTGTGCTTTTTGCTTTCAGAAGAGGCCCTAAATTACTTTCAAAATTGCATACATTCATTTTCTTCCAGGGGGCGAATACCGGGGCTTGGCCCCTGGGCCCCGGCCGGATTTCAGAGATTTCTTGATTCAGTTGTTCTCCACCCTATGTTTGTTTGTTGTTTTTTTTCTCATGATTTTGCATTTTGTTCTGTTCTTTCAGAAGAAGGAAATGGTGGAAAAGGAAAAAGAACAGGTACGTAGCGAGCTGTTGGGCATCACGGATCGTCACCGCAAGGCACAGGACAAGGTGCTAGAACTGCAGGCTAGGCTGGCAGACATGACCGACAGACTGGACAGGGCAGAACGCACCTCACAGCTCTCCACACAAAACCTGGCTGCCACCTCTGCTAGTTTCACCGCGATAGCGCAATCCAAGGTTAGTTGCATTTAAAATAAAACGCGCCGGTGGATTTTTACTAACAAAGGTTACCAAGGTCCTGGCAAATGGTTTTGAGTTGATTGAACTCAAATGAAAAGAAAAAAGTTTGCTATCTCCACTGCAGTTGTGGAGCCCAAAGTTAGTTGTTGATGGCTACATGCATGGAGCTGAAAAGCCGTAGATTGAAATCCTACAGCTTTTGTCAAGCTTTGTTTGAGCAGTGTATCTTATCTCAACACAAAATGATAATGAATAACCTCTGAAGATATTCTCCCAGTGTAGAAACAGCTGTCTGGTCAGGACGGCTAACAAATACAATTGAGATATACTTTCAAAGCTCTGTTGCACGCTAGTAGGAGAGTGGTACAATGAAATGATGGTGCACTGCTGCACAAAATCTTGACATTACAGTCGCTCTGTGCAAAACCTTATTACAAGTTTAGATCTATCGGTTGACATTTAAACACCACTTCTCCTTTCACACTTAAAAAAAAAGAAGAAAATAATGATTGAGAGAATAGTGAATCAAAATGTCCACTGTATGTCTGACTGCAGGGAGAGATAGAAGACACCGTACAGAGATTACAGACGGACAACGCAAGACTGGAGGCAGACCTGCAGCACGAAAAATTACGAACAGAACGTCTGGAGGCAGAACTCAACGACTCACAAAAAGTAAGTTTAAAAATGTCTTATTGGCAAAACACATAAAAAATTGAACCAATGTTGAAAGTTGCTTTGTTTTGTTTTTGTTTAAAATAATGTAAACAGATCATATAAATAATGTAAACAGATCTTATAAATAATGTAAACAGATCATATAAATAATGTAAACAGATCATATAAATAATGTGAACAGATCATATAAATAATGTAAACAGATCTTATAAATAATGTAAACAGATCATATAAATAATGTAAACAGATCATATAAATAATGTAAGCAAAGCATATAAATAATGTAAACAGATCATATAAATAATGTAAGCAAATCATATAAGTAATGTAAACAGATCATATAAATAATGTAAACCGATCATATAAATAATGTAAACGGATCATATAAATTCACATGGAAACAAAAGGTGAGTTGGACTAAATAAAACAGTGAAATAATGAGGGTAGAGAGAAAACAAATGCTATCAACCAACATATATCAATTGTTTTGTTTTTTTCAATTAGGTGGTCTAAAAGCATTGATCACTTTCCAGGCAAAACAGTTTTTTTAATAAAAATCATCATAATCCTCATTGCTGCCATGTTCATCGTCACTGAGAGGTTTGTTTTGCATCACATATCACCCATCAAAAGTGGTTTTGAAAGTTTGCATCATCATCATCATCATCATCATCATCATCATCATCATCATCATCATCATCATCATCATCGTCATCATCATCGTCATCATTTTGGAGGTCTTTTCTGGTTTCTATTATGGAAACAACCGACAAAAAGTAGCAGTTAACATTTATTTGGTTACTGAAGCATCAGGGGAGTTCTGACGATGATGGGAAAGAAATGGAGCAAGAAGAAGGAAGCGGACAAACAAGGTGGATGAGGAGGTGGTGATGGAAGAAGAGGATTAGCAGAACGAGGAGGTGGGCCTGGCAGCAGAGACAGGAGTCAATACTGATGGAGTGGACTGCATGAGCTGCCAGTGCCAAACTACTGTACGTGAGCTGAAAATCTGAATTGAAACCATGCATGAAGAGCTTGCAGCGTTACACTCGATGGTGCTTGGTCAGGTGAAATTGATCAAGGATATGCATGCACAGCGTATACCGAAGCAGGATCGAGCAGAAGAACAGCAGACGACGCGTTTGAGATTGCCAGCTTCTCATGCTTCGTACACGGCTGCAGCGAGGTCTGAACCGTCGACTTTCATCAGTTGTCGACCTAAGTCCGCGCAGGCTTTCCCTAATCTTACAAAATCCAATGGTGTCGATGATATCCGCAAAGAAAAGAAAAAAAAACACGAAAGGAATCCAAAAATGACGTCAACAACATCAAGCTGTCAAAAAACGTCATTACAACAACACATGACGTAAGACACAAGACAAGGAAGTAAACAAACCTTCGACAACATGGTTGCAGTCGTGCATGACTCTGTTTTGAACGGAGTGCAGGCAAATCGACTCGGCCAATCTTATGGCTTTGAGGTCCTCAAAACCCGAGCGTCGACAAACCACAGAAGTTCTTGGGGCATTGGAACACCTTACTGAAGATGTCAATAAGCAAGATCTGAAGGCAGTCCTCGTCCATGTGGATGTAAACGATCTGAAGAACGAAGACCCCAAAACTGCCAGCAAAAGGTTTGTGGACACCATCAAAAATGTGGCCTTATTTACATCCCCAGGCCAAGATTGTAGTAAGCAAAGTAGCAGCTATTAAAGACAAGACTCTTTGATCCAAAAGAGATATTTTCAATGCGTTAAATTTCACTGAGTTGATGGATGAACCCAACGTTACTTTCATCAATCATGAAAACATGTCCACATACGTTCTCAAAGACACTCTTGACCCAAACAAGGAAATATTGGTCGAGTCCTCCATAGTCTTTTATGGAATAAACCAAGCCTTAGGAGACTTGCTCGGCCCTACCGAGCAAGTGACTGCTTCGGCTATTTTGATCTTCAAGGCAAGTGGCACCCAGATCCTAATCCAGGATTTCCAGTGAAGTGGTATTGACTGACCAACGATTACCAGAAATTTGTATGCTGTGAATTGTAATCTATGTAAAATTAATCATCTTTGAAGTGACTACTACACATTTTTCATATCTGAGACTGTTGTTTATTAACATTAATATTACTATCAATTTCCAATCTCTTGTTTTTGAATTGTTAACGTTTGTTTTATGAACAGAGAACGACTTTCAATTTTTCAGTGGAACTGCCAATCTATTTCTACTAATATACAATATTTACATAATTATTTATCAAAGAACGATCATCATGTACTAACATTACAATCTTTAAATGTCAGCAACAAAAAATTACCCATTAAATGTCAGCAACAACAAAAAAAAAATTACCCAAGCTTCAAGGATTTTATTATCCACCAGTGACCAGTTTTGGTAGGAACAAGATTCAAGCTGCTATTTATATCAGAAATGATTTAGATTATAATGTGAATACTTTTCCAGTTTTTAAAGAAGTAAAGGACGTTTATACAGCTTCTATAAAACTTAAGATCAATAAAGATTTGTGTTTACATATTATATTGGTGTATTATCCGAGAGGACCAAGTAATAATTACTCTGACTGGATTCTAGATATTAATGACACTGAATATTGGATAATTAATGGTGATTTTAATTCACATTCACCAGTATGGGACAAAGATTGTATACATACAACACATAGGACATTTGTTGAAACTATTCTAAACTCCAGTCTAATTTTGCTAAATGTGTTGCAGCATGAGAAAACCAGGCTAAAGTGTCAAAATATGAAAAATTACTTATTTATTTATTAACAAAGTACTAAAAATAATCTTCAAAATGCAAAAAACCAAATTGTTTTATCTTTATTGGTTGATGTTTTATGATTTTTTTAAATATTTTATTTTCTCGGGGGCTAATTTCCAGAAATTGCCTTCAAAGTTTTAAATTGTAAAATGATCATTACTTCACAACCAGAATTTTCCCATGCATGTATTTGGTATCAAAACAATCAGGAAGATGGCAGCAATATGGCAGTGAGTTGAGATAAGATGAGAAAATTCACATTATACACCATCCACACAATACTGAACATAAACAAATTAAAACAGTACGCACACAATTTCATTCTGTACCCATCCATAATGCATAGTGTTTTTAAACATATTAGAAATAAAACAAGTGTTTAGCAAGTCTATAATAACTCAAACACATAATAATATATCAAGAACATGGCCTGAATCAATCATTTTTCTAAAATAAACCCAATCATAATCCCCCCCCTCCTCCTCCCCCTCTTAAATCCCTCGTCCGTCAAGTAATCTTTTGTTTAATTGCAAGCAGCTACATCAGCTCAGTTCAAATAGTCAAACAAAGATTACAAACCTAAAACAAAAGTTTCATTAGGTAGTTTTCAGTCCTAATAATCAAGCTTTAATAATTCCCCGATTCTCCACTCCCTTCCGCACGTCGAATAAATCTGTCGCGTCACAGGTGTAAATCAAAATAACATGTAATTTTGCTCTATAAAGTTTAAATAAACACAAATATCAAAGCAAATACTAATTCCTAGTAATTTGGTAAATAGTCCTCATGTTCATTTCCTAAAACAGACAAACCAACAATAATAAATACTGAGAACATAGTCAACTTGTCATGCTAGTAATATTGAATGCAGGCCAGACTACTTACCTTTTTAACCCTCCCCACCCCCCCCCCCACCCAACAAAATATACTACTGAAATATTTTCCACACTCCTACTGTAATTCTTTCACTGATATCGCCTTTTCAACCTTTACCTAAATCTATGCAAGTAGAATGACGGATTATCAAAGACACGCCTATAGCGAAGAGGCCTACGAAACATGAATCATTGAATGAAAACAAACAGTATCGTTTAATAACGGGATCAAGCTTCTGCTCGTCAGAATCATAATCCTCAACACAGTTCCCACCGGCACCATCATAAAAATAGTCCGAAAGCAGGTCTTGGAGCTCTTCAGAAGCAAAACCGGGTCGATTCAAGGCCCTAGCTACTCTAGCAGACGACACATCTACTGACGCTGGGGACGAAGCCATCACTTCCGGTTTCCAAAAAGAATCGGTCACTTACTTTGACAAATTGTTTCTAACAAATGCAACATAAATATTGCAAGAAAACACTTGAAATAGATGTAAGATGAGTTTATCTACATTAAAAAATTCACTTTGAACTAAAAATCGTCGAAAATCTATAGGAAACACTTCAGTTTTTCACGAACCGGCAAGAGACGCATTCGAACACAATTTGTGTCACAAGCAAGCTTCAGAACAAAGAATTTCATAAAAATTCTTATGCCACACACTTTTATGTACCAAAAAGTAGTACCAATAGGGACTTTTCACTCCCCAGACGTTATATATCAATCCACATTGGGGATTTCCCTTCATAGTCGGACAAGAAAAGTTGGGGTATCGGAGGTAAATTAGTGCCAATGTTTTAGCAAGGTGTGATCAACACCCTTATCAAAATCAACAAAATAAACAATGTTTTAGTAATTTTTGAACAAAATCCGTTTGGGATATTAAAGAAAAGTCTTAAATAAAGACAAAGAGGCAACAATCTTAAAATTGATGGGGTAGCCTATTTTTAGTGTTTTACGGCTGTAGCAGCGAATCAATCCTGGCGTCTTTAGCCGGGTTTTGTCATGCGGCGACACAAATGATGGACAAGTCACACCCACACTCATACCTGATGTTTTATCTCATCGACCATCAGCTAATGACTTGACGCTTGTTCCATCTACTTTAGCCATTGACTGTGAGTGGGATATGGGCAGCGATCATTTGCCTATTGTTACAACTATGAATAACACTATTGACACTCAAACAGATGTGGATGTCATTCCAAAGTACATTTATAAGCGTGCGAACTGGGGCTTATTTCAAAGTTTGTTAATGTCTTATGATACAGATTTTGTGCATGATGATGATATAAATAATATGTATTCACATTTTATTAAACAAATTCATTTGGCTGTTAGTAATTCCATTCCTCAAAAATGATCAGCTAATAAAAAAAAACTCGCAATGGTAATGTATGGAATATGGTGGAATGAGGTTTGTGAAGCAGCAGTAAAATAGAAAAGATATGCTTATAAAAATTGGTTACAATCAAGATGAGATCAACATTTTAATGATATGAAAAAAGCAAAAATAACGTATAACAAAATAATAGCTGCTGAAAGAAAGACAGTTTTGGTCCACTTTTTGTTTCAACGAAATATCTAGTTCGCAAGATTCTTTAAAGACTTGGAGAAAGGTTGCTGAAATGAGAAATGGGTTTAAGTTACCGCAATGTCCTATTAAATTAGTTAATAATAATGTTCCTTCTCCCAAGGATAAAGCAGAAGAATTTGTAAACGTTTTTTCAAATGAAAGTAATTCTACAAGTCTTTCATATAATATTTTAAATAATAGAAAAATGAAAGAATGTACAAAACAATATGAAGATTCTAATCCAGATAATTCTTTTTTTTAATAATTCAAATATATATTTAGCAGAACTTAAAGGTGCTTTATTTTCCCTATGTTCAAAAAAGTCTGCTGTAGGACTTGACGGCATGTTGTATATGTTATTAAATCATCTTCCTGATGAGTGGATTCGTATTCTGCTTATTATTATTCAATCATGTTGGAAAAGAGTTTTGCCTGATATATGGAAGTCTTCTCTAGTCATACCCATTTTAAAAGCTGGTAAGCCTAGAGCTGAAACATCAAGTTACAGACCTATATCCTTAACATCTCATGTAAGTAAATTAATGGAGAAGGTTATATTGGAAAGACTGACATATTTTTGTTGTAAACATAATGTCATCCCAAATAACCAAGCAGGATTTCAAAAAGGCAGATTGACAGTAGATCATTTAGTTAAATTAAGCACTCAAATCAAGAGACAATTTGCAAAAAGGAAAAGTATTTTGGCTACTTTTTTTTTACATTAAAAAAGCATACGACAGAGTCTGGCACGCTCGGCTATTGTATAAGCTGAAACAGATAGGATTATCTGGATATATTTATAATTACATTAGAACTTTTCTTAAAGGACGTAAAATGAGTTTTAAAGTTGGAAATTCATATTCTACACATCACACTATAGATATGGGAATTCCACAAGGTTCAATAATTTCACATCTTCTCTTTAATATATTAATTTATGATTTACCAAGAGTTGTAAGCAAACGAATTTCTATGGTTCAATACGCTGATGATATTGCCATTTGGATGAATGTATCTTTAAGACAAAAAATGTCTCTATATGAAATTAAACATGTTGCGAAATTATACCAAATAGAAATAAATAATATTTGTTACACTCAGTTCGATGTTGGTGTTTTCTATCAGTATCTGATTCAGCCCCGATGCTTGAATTCCTGATAGTTGTGTAACTCAGATTCGTTTATTCACACAGCCTGTCCAAACAGCATACAAATCACAAAGTCGACGTATGAAGTTTTCCACTTTTATTCAGCATACATCAACAACTGCATACAATTCTCAATTCAACTCAACAACTTTCACAGCAACTTTCCAAATCACTATCAACAACTTTACTCTCTACAACAATCTCGGCACACGATTAAATAACCTCTCTCTTTTCCGGAAAGATTTCGAATACCGTAGAAATGACGTACTGCCACCAATCGAACTAAAGATCGTCATCACTGACTTACGTCATACTTCTCTCTTCCTGCCAAAAGAATGTTCTCCATTATCTATGACCATCAAGAAACTTCGATCGATAGTAAACAAACAGATCCAGAAGATTCTACAACAATATCGACCAACAAAAATTATCAACGCTATACAAAACCACTCCTAACAACAATGCAAACTCAAATCAAAGGTAAATAAACTCTATTATTGAATACTTTGCAAATCGAAACGATTAGATCTATCGTACACGCTTCCGACATACTTTCGTTCGCGTTTCAACGTAACATAACCCCCCACTCAAGAAGAAATTTACCCAATTTCTTTCAACAACGTTGAAACGTAATGCACACACAAAGTCCACAATTGAAACTAATTTAAGGCTTTCTGAATACTGTAATTGCGCTCAGCTTATCTACACAGAGTCAATGGTTTTCATCTTCAAGTCTATCTGGATATTGTCAATGTTCACAGTTCATCCACACAGTCAATGTTCTTTACTCACACACTCTGCTGAGGAAGTCCGCACCAACATTGTCCGATCCTTTGATAGATTCTACTCGCATGTTAAAGTTCTGCAAGTACATAGCCCATCTCATGATCCGACTGTTCACAAACTTGGCAGAGTTCAAGTAAGTTAGCGGCTTGTGATCAGTCTGTAGCACGAACTTCACTCCTTGAAGGTACAGTTCGAACTTCCGGATTCCCCATATGATGGCAAGGCACTCTTTCTCCATGGTCGAGTAATTTTTCTCAGCCCTGGACAGCTTCTTGCTGGCGTAACTGACCGGAAATAGTTTCCCTTCGTGTTCTTGCATCAGTATGGCGCCGATGCCTTCGTCCGCTGCGTCTGTTCTTAAGACGAATTCTTTGGAAGTGTCAGGCAGTCGTAGCACCGGATCCTTCGAAAGGAGGTCGCGCACAGTCTGGTATGCCCTCTCCTGAGACGGTCCCCACTGCACTTGGTTTGGACAGCCTTTCCGCACCAGGTCCGTCAAGGGTGCTGTGATGGCGGAGTAGTTTGGTACAAACTCCCTGTAGTATCCAGCCAACCCCAGGAAAGATCGCACCTGCTTCTTGGTTTGGGGACGTGGAGCGTTCAGAATCTTGGTGACGTTTTCTAGTAGAAGCCCCTTTTGTCCTTCTTTCAGCGAATGGCCGATAAAGTCTACGTTGTCAGTCCCCAGAATGCACTTACTGGGTCTCACGGTCAGGTTGGCTTCTGTGAGACGGTGAAACAGCTCCCTCAAGGTCTGCAGATGCTCTTCCCAGGTGCGAGTGTGGACTAGCAGGTCGTCCCAGTAACACACGACATTGTCCATCCCTTTGAGCATCTTCTTCATCCCTCTCTTCAGGGTAGCTCCGCTGTTGACCATGCCAAAGGGCATCCTTAGGCACTCGTACGTCCCATCAGGGGTTATAAAAGCAGTCTTTGGTATGTCCTGTTGACGCACGGGGACTTGCCAATAACCTTTGCTGAGGTCAATCTTTGAGAAGATTCTACTCCCCGATAATTGGCGGAAGAGGTCTGCTGAGGTAGGCATCGGCTCAGGGTCGAAGACGGTGATCTTATTAACCTTCCTGTAGTCGATGCATACTCGGTTGCTCCCGTCCTTCTTCTTCACGACCACGACAGGGGACGCGTAGGGGGAACTGGACTCCTTGATGATGCCCATCTTCAGCATCTCATCGATGTCTTTCTTCAAGGATTCACGGGCCTTGAAAGGGATCGGGAAGGGCTTGGATCGAACAGGGATATTCGAAGTGAGGTGGACTTCGTGTTCGACCAAAGTTGTAGAGCCAGGGACATCGCTGAAGTTGTGGGGAAACTCGCCCATAAGGTCCTTGAGCTCCGACTTTTGACCTTCCGTCAAGCTCGGTCCTAGCTTAACATCATCGATGCCTTCTTTGCTGTGGAAGTCTCCCAGTTCCAACAGTTCTTCGCTGTCAAAGCTGTCGTCGGTCACAGCTGCTGTGGCTGCGTGCACAGTCTCTGATGGCCTTTCCACGTACAGCTTAAGGAGGTTGGCGTGGTATATCTTGGAATGCTGGCCGACCTTCACCTTGTAGTCGTTGATTCCCACCACGGTCTCCACTTCGTACGGGCCTTTCCACTGCATCAGCAACTTATTGTGATCAGTAGGTAGCAGCACCAGCACTTTGTTGCCAGGTTTAAACTTCCTGTTCACAGCCCTACGGTCATAGTAGTGCTTTCCACAGTCCTGGGACTTCTTCAGGTTTTCTCTGGCTATCTCGAGAGTCTGCTCCAGCTTCTCCCGTAGCTCAAACACGTACTGGTAGCTGTTCTTCACCTCTGGGGTGTCTACTTCTTTCGTCCACAGTTCTTTTAGGATGTGCATCTGCCCGCGGATGGTTCTTCCGTACAGCAGCTCGAACGGAGAAAAGCCGGTGGACTCCTGCGGTACTTCTCTGTAGGCGAAAAGTAAGGCGTCGATGTAGCGATGCCATTGTCTGGGCTGCTCGCTGCACAGTTTCTTCAAGGTGGACTTCAGCGTAGCATTGAACTTTTCGACAAGCCCGTTGCACATCGGATGGTAGGGTGTCGTAGTCAAATGCCGGATGCTCAGCAGTCTGTTGACCTCCTTCATGCAGTCAGAGACGAACTGCGTCCCGAGGTCTGTCAGAATTTCTTCAGGCACTCCGAGTCTACTGAACATGTCCACCAGTGCCTCTGCTACAGTTTCAGTGTCAATCTTCTTCAGTGGCACTGCTTCTGGGTACCGAGTCGCATAGTCCACTAAAGTCAGTACCCACCGATGACCTTCTTCACTCGGAGGTCTTATTTCGCCTATTAAGTCTAAGGCCACCCTCTTGAAAGGTCGGTCGATCAGAGGCATCCTCTGCATAGGCACTTTCGGGACCCTTCCTCGAGGTATGGTCTTCTGGCAAATGTCACATGATCGGCAGAAACGGCTGACGTCCGCATGAAGTCCTGGCCAGTAGAACACCGCCTGGATTCTGTCTGACGTCTTCCTGATGCCTAGGTGACCTCCCATGATAGAATCGTGAGCTACTTCCATCACTTGGCGCCTTAGGGGTAATGGTACCAAGACTTGACGTAGTGGTTTACCTCCGTTGACCCTCGGGTGCTGGAAGATTCTGTACAGGATCTTGGCCTTCACCTCAAAATAGACCGTGCCACTGCCCTTGTTCACGTGGTCTTGGCGGTTCCTGTACTTGTTTAAAGTGCTATCAGCTTCCTGGAGCTGGATCAGCTTATCTCTGTCCACGATGGCAGCTTTGGAGTTGTCGGCGACCTTCAGTGGCGTAGACACCTTGTCTCTCTTGGCCTGGGCCCTGGTAGTAACAGCACCGACGATCTCTGGTCGGCAGGGCTGATCCGGAGTAACCACATTGTCCCGTAGCAGCTCTGTAAGGTCTCCATCGGGAAACGGCAATGGATCCTCCTCCACAACTTCGACGTGTTGAGTTGAGGCAGGACTCCACTCTGGATCGGGGTCGTCGGGTCGTCTCGCGCCGTCGATATTCCCGATCATCAAATCATACAGCGGCTTCTTCAGGCAAACCGCTTCGACTTCGCCTATGTAGAAAGGGGTGTTGACATGAATCTTCGCAACTGGCGCTCTCACACATTTGCTGTCGGCCATAAGTGTCCATTTTGAATCGCCAGTGAACTGTTCTTTAGCGATTAGGTCTTCTCTGACGATGACCCCACTGCAGCCAGAGTCTCTTAAGACAGTCACTTCATGATTTCCGACGCGTCCCTTGGAAACAGGCATGTTCTGGACGGTCACAGCTGCGCTGGCGACGACGGGGATGGATTTTCCGTTGGCAAGGAGAAGTTGGCCATCAGTCATGCACTCTTGCACGTCCGCAGGGGTAGCTGTGCGCTCGGTCTCACTCGGAAGAATGACGCTCCCGCCGCACACTTGATGGTCAGATCTACTGGTTTGCCGTTGATTGGAAAACCGCCTCTGCCGGTTGCCCGCCGCTGCGTTGTCCGTACTGCTCCGCTGTCCGCTACTTTTGTTTTGAGGACAATTAGCCGCCCTGTGGTCTGTAGCGTTGCAGGTGAAACAGCCTCTTGAATGCCCTTCCCTGGGAGGAGGCGTGGAGTCCGTCTGTCTCTGGCTCGTCTGGCTCCCTTGGACCTGGTTCCCATGGTTTGCAGTCTTCTGAAAATGTTTCGTCGCGCTGGGTGGCCCCAGGGTTTTCCCATGAGCGATAAGATATCTTTCAGCAGCCTCAGTCACATCTTTAAGCGTCTGCAGCTTTTGTTCTTCTAAGTGGGTCGCTAGGTCCTTGTGACAGGCATTGAGAAATTGTTCCTTCACGATCAGGTCATGGAGACTGTCGTAAGACTTCGTTTCGCCTGATAACTCCACCCACTTGTGTAGATATGACGACAGGCGCTCCACAAACTGCTTTGGCGTCTCGTCTGACTTAGGCCGGCATTCACGGAAGCGTTTACGGTAGCCCTTCTCTGTAAAGTTGTAGCACTGCAATAGGGCCTCTTTCAAGACGTCGTAGTTTTTGGCGTCATCGTTCGACAGTCTGGTGTAAACTTCGAGAGCTTGCCCCGTCAGAAGTGCACTCAGTCGAATTGCCCAGTCTTGAGGTTGCCAGTTAGAGCTTTCGGCGAACCTTTCGAATCTCGCCAGATAGCTGTCGATCTGGTCCTTCCCGTCGACGAAAGCTGGCAATTTAGGAGCCGTATGGTCGTTGGTGACTTGTGGCGCATGCTGATTGTTTTGGATACGCGCCATTTCTAGCTGGAACTCAAGACGCTTCAGCTCGAATTCTCTGTCTTTTTCTTGCCGCTGCTGTTCAATTTCTAGACGCTTCTGTTCTAATTCTCTTTCTTCACGGCGACGCTGCTCTTCTAATTCTCGTTCTTCACGGCGACGCTGCTCTTCCTTTTCTAGACGCTTCTCTTCTAATTCTCTTTCTCTTTCTTCGCGCCATATTCTCTCTTGAGACTTGACGTACTCCGTCAGCTGTTTGCCTTTTAGATTTAGTTCAACCCCTCTCTGCCAGAAGTCAGCCATCTTGATGCTTCTGGAAAGTTCTTTTCAAGAAAGTTCTTTTCTGGAAAGTTCTTTTTTTTTTCTGGAAAGTTCTTGACTGTGCTGTACCTTTCTAGACTGTTCTAGAACAGCACGCTTTCTGCAGTAGCGCTGATGCTTGTCACTAGTCGCCTTCGCTGACGCAGGCCCCGCTGTCCTCGTCGTATGCGACGCTGCACCACGCTGGTGTTGATGTACACGCTCCTGTGCTGAAGTAGACGCGACGTCCGCTCGTCGCTCTCTGTAACACTGGCGATGTAGCTCCGAGACTGTCCCTCGACGTAGTCTTACGGCAGCCACGTAGTCCTGATCTGTTGTTCGCTCACGAAGCAACTCTTCAGCGACCACACGCCCTTGCAGTCAACCCGAACCTATCGGTGATGTAGTCCCAGTATGTTGGCCCCTCTCGACGCAACTTGTTGGCGGCTACCCTCGATGACTGCCTCTCGTAACGTTGACTCGCTTGTTGTAGCAGTTGAACCCTTGGCTATGGCGTGAATCGCGGCTTGACCCCCAAAATGTTACACTCAGTTCGATGTTGGTGTTTTCTATCAGTATCTGATTCAGCCCCGATGCTTGAATTCCTGATAGTTGTGTAACTCAGATTCGTTTATTCACACAGCCTGTCCAAACAGCATACAAATCACAAAGTCGACGTATGAAGTTTTCCACTTTTATTCAGCATACATCAACAACTGCATACAATTCTCAATTCAACTCAACAACTTTCACAGCAACTTTCCAAATCACTATCAACAACTTTACTCTCTACAACAATCTCGGCACACGATTAAATAACCTCTCTCTTTTCCGGAAAGATTTCGAATACCGTAGAAATGACGTACTGCCACCAATCGAACTAAAGATCGTCATCACTGACTTACGTCATACTTCTCTCTTCCTGCCAAAAGAATGTTCTCCATTATCTATGACCATCAAGAAACTTCGATCGATAGTAAACAAACAGATCCAGAAGATTCTACAACAATATCGACCAACAAAAATTATCAACGCTATACAAAACCACTCCTAACAACAATGCAAACTCAAATCAAAGGTAAATAAACTCTATTATTGAATACTTTGCAAATCGAAACGATTAGATCTATCGTACACGCTTCCGACATACTTTCGTTCGCGTTTCAACGTAACAATATTACTTTTTTTAAAAATCAAAATGGATTGGAACAGTCTAAAGAAAAAACTAGTATGATTTTATTTAATAATGGTCATGAACCCAGCTGCAGACAACTGCCTAAAGTTTACATCGAAAATGAGGAATGAAAATATTTAAAAGAAGTTAAATTTCTAGGTGTATATTTTACACCTAAATTACATTGAAAAAAAAAATATTGAATATGTAATTCAAAAAGCTGTAAAAAGTTATAATTTATTAAAAATTATTAGCAAGCAGCCTTGGGGACAGGACCTTAATACTTTAGCACATGTAGCATGTGCACTTGTTAGATCTAAATTAACATACGGCCAAGAGGCTTATTTCTCTGCCCCTACATGCTATATTAAAAAGCTCCAGAGTTTAGATAGTAAGGCTATAAAATTGGCTCTTGGAATTCTATACATACTAAAACAATAAGTGCTTATGAAACAGCGGGAGTTATGCCTTTAGACGTTTGGAGAAAATTATCATGTGCAAAATACGTCATAAGAGCAACTGCAGTAGATAACAGTACGAATGAGGAACTATATTTAAGATCAGATATATATTATCCTAAAACATTCACAGAAAATTAAATGTTTTCAAACAATACCAACTTACACAAATGACATAGTTCCAAAACATGTTAAAAATAAAGATTTTATATGTAACAAGAACGTAGTGTCTCCAATACCTGTATGGGAACTTGAAAAAGCTAACTATGACATTATTTTTACAACTGAAATGAAGAATAATAACTCAGATTTAATGATTGATAATTGATGTTCATTATCATTTATGTGATAAATATTCGACACAACTAAGATATACACTGACGGATCGGTCCTTGAAAATGGTAATGCTGGAGTAGGTTTTGTTATTCCTGAATTTAAAATTACAGAATCATTTTATTTAGGAAAAGAATATTTAATTTTCACTGCAGAATTCATAGCAATACTTATGGCTTTAAATAGAATAATAAATATACCATTAAATTTCTATAGTGTAGTTATATGTGTAGACTCAAAATTAGTTTTAGAGGCATTAAATTCTAATAACAGTAAAGAAAGAAAAGAAATAATTTTTGAAATTAAGCACTTGATTCATAGTATTATAATTAATGGTACACATGTTAACTTTTGTTGGGTTCCTTCTCATTGTGGTTTTCTCTTCAATGACTGGGCTGATCGAGCTGCCAAACATGGTGCCGAAAACAATAATGTAGTAAAGTTAAATTTATCATTGTCAGTTAAAGAGATGCAAGTTATAACTGAAAAAGATGTTAAAAAGAAATGTCATTTTAATCTCCTATTTAAGCAACATAATGGAATCCCCAGGTCTGTAGTGACGATGGCTTATAGAATATATCTAAATTCTAAGAACTAAATATTGTAAAAATATCAAATGTGTATGTAATGAAATGTTTTCTTTGAAACATGTTTTATTTCAATGCAATCAATTGTGTGATATCTACCTAACAATATGGCAGCTTTGGACAATATTAGTTTTGATGTATGCATTAGTTTAGCGAAAACGTTTATTGGTTCTTCAATTGGTCAGTATCTATAATAACTGATGTTTAATTACAATTTTTTGTTTGTTTTGGGTCTTATCATTTCGGTGAAAAAGACATTAAAATCAAACAAACAAACAAATCATCATCATCATCATCATCATCATCATCATCATCACAGAAAGTGATGAATATTACTGGTTGTGTTTTGAATGTTGTGTGTTGATGTTTGTTGAATATATTAATTCTGTGTACTTCGGATGAGCAGCTGAACGCTGACTGAATCTTAACGTGGTGATGTTGGTCACTTCACTCAATCACAATGAAGCTAGGGATGTCTCACCGCATGGCTCCCATGGCTTTGCTTTTTTCAATCACCGTAACGTCCACAGAAGTACGCATTGTCAGTTAATGTGTCTAGGGGAGACAGAAAGTTCTAGCCTATGAAAGATTGTCTCGTATGGGACCTGATCAGGCTCTGCAAAAATACTTCTTGCGCTGTAGCTCCAGGAAGCGTTGGTTGACGATGATGGGCAGTTTCTGCAGCATGGACGACCAGGCTTCACGCAATGACGTGTTTAGCTGCCCGTAACTGTCAGCCTTCTCTTCCATAAAGTTCTGTAGCATCAACAGGAAGTTGTGCCAAAGAGTTGAGCTGAGTGGTTTCTACTTGAATAAAAAGAAAAAAAAGAGATTACTCTTATATAGCGCACTTACAAGCTCAGAGAGCTTCTCAAAGCGCTGGCCACTACTATCCAGCAATCACAAAATAGTTTGCTGAAGTCAGGATTCGAACCCACGTCGCCCGAGACGCACGTACACAAGTCGTGCGCTCTGACGACTGAGCTATCCCTGCCGCCTGAATACACAAAGAGAAGGATGGGAGAGGGAGTAGGCTGTGGTCTGAAAAGTGGGGTGTAGTTGTTTTGTAGTAGGAAGCAAGGGTTTTGTCTCAAGTCAATCTACATTTGCTTTAAAAACCGGATTTCCTTTCCATCTTCTATAATAGCAATTTCTTGACGTCGCCGCACTTTGAGCTACGTTGAAAAAGAGATGTATGTATAGCGTCCTGTTTTATTATTATTGTTATTCATACTTGGAAGTGGATGTTGTACACTCCGCGAGGGAGATGCCTGTCAACGATGTGGTCCAGGATGGGCATGACCTCATCCATGTCATGCAGATTGCTGAAGATGGTGGTCAGGGTCTCCAATTGGCAGCTAAGCGCTGCATGGCCGCTGTGTCTCGCAGCACCTTCAGCTCGTTACAATTCTGCTGCTTGTCCGCCATTTCACTGCCGCTGTGGAGAGAAATGTTTTTAAACAAATTTTGACAGGAGGACTGGTGTTTAATGTCGCCCCAAAGATCCCAACCTATATAATAAAGTTTTGGAGAGATTGAGAGAGAGGACAAAAAGTCTTACATGTCGGTCACCCCAAGGATCCCAACCTATTCAATAAAGTTTTGGAGAGAGCGATATAGAGGAAAGAAAGCCTTGCATGCCGATGTCACCCCAAGGATCCCAACCTATTCAATAAAGTTTTGGAGAGAGCGATAGAGAGGAAAGAAAGCCTTGCATGCCGATGTCACCCAAAGGATCCCAACCTATTCAATTAAGTTTTGGAAAGAGCAAGAAAGAGAACAGAAAGTCATAAATGCCGATGTCAACCAAAGGATCCCTAGCTATTTAATAAATTTTTGGAAAGAGCGAGAGAGAGAGGAGAGAAAGTTTTACATGCCGATGTCACCCAAAGGATCCCAACTTTTTCAATATGGTTTTGGAGAGAGAGAGATGAGAGAAAGTCTTACATGCCGATGCGGAGGTCAGGGTAGAAGTTCCTGTACTTAGGGAAATTGAGGAACAGCCGCATGAAGAACTGGCTGGCTGTTTTCTGGGAATGTGTGGAGGTCAGTTTGGTCCAGCTGTCCGTCACAGTCCTACACTGCTTGGAGGTCAGGTTGTCCGCAAAGTTGGCCGCCGCCATGCCTTTGAAGGGGGGCATAGATAGCCTTAACTGAAAGCCAGCTCTTTCTCAGGGGCTGCTGGACTTGGGCATGCAACCAGCAAAGTTCAGTTCAGTATTTTATTTTACGTCTGTTTACTCTAGGTGATATTAAACAACAAAAGAAGAAATAAAATCAAATACATATTATATAATAAAGTTAAATTATAAAGATCTACCAACTGGTGATTTTAAAATAACACAAACAATAGTAAAAAAAAAAATGTGGGGATATAAATATGTCGTGTTGTTTGATTGGGCGTATTTCTTGGTATTGAAACCAACAGATTTCACTGCCATGTAAGTGTTTGCTTCCTATTTACTATAGATTGTTCTTTAGTTATAGTGAGCTGATTGCTGCAATTGCCATGGAACCATGTTATACAGTGCTCAAGCTGACAGCAAGTGTGCATCTCATGAAAGTTTAGTTGGATCTTGATATTTAGCTTCACTATTAGGTATTTCAGGATGTTCGGCCCTGGCCACAATGCTAAGCTGTGTGATGATGGCGTGGGGCATTTGTCACGTGGCTGTTGTGCATGTAGTGTGTGAAATGAAAACATTGAATTTGTTTGATCATATATAACACTTGTTCAGCTCAAAGGGCTGCTCAAGGCATAGGGGGCATCAGAATTGCTCAGTGGGTATGATTGCTGGCCTGCTGTGCAGCTCTGAGGTTCAGTTTTCCATGGTAACAGGAGAGTAAGCTTTCTGTAATAACCCTTTAAACAGTGTTTTATGTATGTTAAAGATCCCAGTCACTGCCAAAAGGAAAGTTGACCGGTTAACAAAACTTTGAATATGGCACAAGTCAGTCAATCAGTTGCCGTTTGTCAGTACTTCATTTCAAGTTTAAAGTATCTTGAGTTTGATCCCTGATTTTGGTCAGCCCTTGAGCAACTTTTTGAGCTGGGTAGTGTGCGCAATGTAAGAACAATTTCTTTACCATTTTTCTCAGTTTCCTTCTCATCACCCACGTCAAAGGTATTGGTGAGAGCAGTGCCCATGCATTGCAGAATGGGAGTGCTGGCACCCTCATCGCCGTTTTGTTACACCGACTTATGCAGAGACTCTTTCTTAGGAGTGTCCTCTATTCGCCAAGCAGAGTCTATTCTGTGAGGTCTGGTCCACAAGTCATTGCCTGTCTTTACTTTGGGAAAAAAAAAAGTCTTTCTTTACTTCATCAGGGTTTGTTCGTTTTGCATGAGTTTGACGACACGCAATAGTGTGGATTTAAGTTGGATACATTTTTTGTAAACATGAGTAATATCTGGTGTTGGTTTATATTAAATACACATTTATTTTATTTTGTAATCGATCACTGTATGTTTGATACTTTCCTTGCCATTTGAAGCTGCTCTGCCTTGTGCTGTGTGTCTTGGTCTTGGTGCTGTGGCCATTTTGGAAAATACTCAAAATGATGTCATTAATGATGTCACTGCTGATATCATACACTTTGTGGATGAGATAATTTTTTTTTTTTAAAGAAAAATGTCAAGAGAAGTGTGTAGACCTATTCAATTCAATTCAATTCAATTCAATTCAAACAACTTTATTTATCCAGATTTGGCAATTACAATGGGGGTATGAATGCTCTCTAATTATATATTTAAAAAAAAAAAAAAAAATTCACAACACATTTTGATATACATGAGGATGTCTACAAACAATAACAACTTGCACAAAACAACTTGCACAAAAACACAACGGCATCCCCCCGACACCATCCGCACATACACACTGCCCATGCACACACATACATCCAGTTCATAGACATTTACCCAACACAGGCATACATCACCAGCAGCACTCACCACAGACACAGGCATAAAAATAACAAGGTAGAAGATTCATTAAAGGAAAAAGCAGCTAAGATTAGTTATTATCAGGCTAATTGTTTTACTTTTAGTTTTATGCATTAATTGTTCTTACTCTTGTTCATCAACTGTATTGCATGAGGCACAAACGATTTTAAATACCGATTGGTCTTGCACTGTGGCATTTTAAACCTCCTCCCAGATTGCATCAAAACAAATTCCTCAGCTAGCGCATGATGTGGCATAGAAATAATCGAAACAGCCCTCCTAAGTGTTTGTTGATCACAAAAAGTACTCAGGTCTCTTTGCCTGTCACCAATTATTTTTGAACATATATTTACTATTGAGTGCAGACTGTTCTTATCATGTACAGAAAGGCTGTTAAACCAGCAGACAAATGAAAAACACAACAAGCTTTCTATGAAAGACTGATAAAAACGACTAAGAATAATAGAGCTAACAGAGAAACTTTTAAGTTTACGAAGGAGATACATTCTTTGGTGGCCTTTTTTTATGATGTTCGCAGTGTTGGCGTCCCATTTTAATTGACTATCAAAAACAGTTCCTAAATATTTAAATTCATCCACTTTTTCAACAGGCTTGCCATGAATCGAACTGCTCACATCCTCATCTTTCTTCCTTCTAAAATCAATATACATTTCTTTTGTTTTTAAGACATTTAACTCTAAAAAATTGTCATCACACCAATTAACAAATTCTACCAAGCTCTCTGTATGACTGCTTTCTTTACCTATAAGGAGAGACAACAAGGCTGCATCATCAGAAAATTTAACAAGATAAGTTCCCTCCCTTGAGCTTCTACAACTGTCAGTATACAAAATGTATAAAAAAGGTGACAGACAACATCCCTGAGGTGATCCAGTGTTTGTTATAACAGTATCAGAAAAAAGACCATTAACATAAACACGTTGCTGTCTACAAGTCAAAAAATCTAAAATCCAAGAGACAAGCTGATGTTGAATGTGAAAATCTGAGATAAGTCTTTGTATTAAAATATGTGGTTGAACAGTATTAAAAGCAGAGCTAAAATCTGCAAAAAGAATTCTGGCATGTGCATTTGGTTTCTCCAGATGTTTATACAGAGTGTTAAGGATGAACAGCTTGGCATCATCAACCCCTCTCCTAGCTCTATATGCAAACTGTAATGGATCTAAGAGTGATTCTGTTGCAGATAAAAGTAGGTCTTTAACAATTTTTTCCAGCGTTTTCATAACTAAGCTTGTTAATGCTACTGGGCGAAAGTCATTAAGATTTTGAGGATTGGCAATCTTAGGCAAGGGCACGATATTGGAGAATTTCCAGAGAGCAGGGATAGAGCCAAAGTCGAGAGAGAGCTGGAAGATGCGAGAAAACACACCACCAAGCTGTTCTGCACAACAACGCAAGACACGCCCACCTATCCTGTCAGGACCTTGGGCTTTAGTTACATTTATTTTCTTAAACAAACCTGTTACTTGCTCTTGTGAAATAACAATATCATTTTGGGGATGCAAAGATTCTTTAAGAGCTTTAATATTATCAGAAAAATCATGTTTCTCAAAACGGTTATAGTGAATATTCAAAGCGTTAGGAAGGTCACTATCATGTACATTATTTAATTTAACAGTTTTCTTCTTGCTATCTGTAGGTTTATTTACATTTGCCATTGTCTTTATGCCATTCCAAGCTGCTTTCAAGTCCCCACAACTGTAACGTTCTTCTATTTTGTCTTTATATACCATTTTTGCTTTTCTAATTGCGTCTCTCACTTCCCTATTTACCCTCTTTTTTTCTTCGGCACTACCTGTAAAAAAACACCCTTTTCTTTTTATTCAACACGTTCTTTAATTCTTTCGTTACCCAAGGTTTATTATTAGGAAATATAATAATTTCTTTAGATGGAATAACATTATCTACACAAAAAGATATATACGAAGAAACAACATCCGTAAGTTCATCCAAAGTCTCGCATGCATCATATAACACATCCCAATCAGTACACTCAAAACATCCACACAAACATTCAATGCTATCAACAGTCCATTGTTTCACTTTCTGCACAACACACTCGACTCTCTCAAACACAGGTTTATACACAGGCGCAAGAAACACACTATTATGATAGGAAGCGCCAAGTGGAGGTAAGGCACGTGACTTGTATGCATAAGGTATGTTGCCATAACACAGATCTAAAGTGGTGTTGTTTATAGATGTTGCACAAGTAACATACTGATCATAAACTTTCAAAGTTTTATCCAGCTTGCAATGATTAAAATCACCCAAAATAAATTTCGGAGCGTCAGGTGAAATAGATTCTTGCTTTTGAATAACATCAGCAATTACTTGTCTAGCTCCACTGGCATTAGCACGAGGGTGAATGTACACAAGGGTAAAAAATAGCTGCGGGAATTCCCTAGGTAGATAAAAAGGTCTTAGTGAGATAGAGAGAAGTTCAATATCTGGTGTGCATATCTTTTCGCGTATAATAACGTTGTTACAGTACCTTTGGTTAATGTAAAAGCACACCCCCCCTCCTGTTGATTTCTTAGTTATCTCTGTAGATCTGTCAAGGCGGATAGGAGTGCCGAAGCCTGTCAAATGAAGAGCATCATCGGTGTCTCGATCGGATAGCCAGGTCTCAGTGAAGGCGAGTAGGCACATCTCTCGGTACTCCTTCGCAAATCGCACGTAGGCCTCTATCTCGTCAACCTTGTTGCGAAGAGACTGTGCGTTAGCTAGTAGAACCGTGGGTAGAGGCCTAGTGACCTAGTGGTGTATTATTATTTTTTGTGCTGTCTGAAAGTTTCAAGTAACTTTTTCATTGAAGTTTACAATTTTGTTTTCAATTTCTATCTATTAACAAAATTGTCATGCTGGAGTTCTTCAATCAGAAAAATAACTTCTTTAGTTTTAGTTTGTGGTTTTGTGAGACTTTGGTTTGGATTTATTATATTTTGTTTTATAGTATTGCTTTTTTGTTATTGTTACTGTTGTCTGTGATTATGAGATAAAGTTGACGTCTGATATTTCCTATGTGTTTTGTGTGAAAAAAAGGTGCGTAGTTCACTGGAAGCCCTCTGTTCCAACCTAAAGACCTCGACTGCTCATCTGGAAGAAAAACTGGGGGTAAGAATGTGTCCAAGCACACTTTTGAACACAAATGAAAAACATGGGGGAAGTTGAAACCAGTTTTTTTGAAGGTTTTAGTTGATTAACTGTAGACAGTCCTTTTTCAAATCTGCAGAGCACACTTTAGCAGCTTTAAAATGCTATCATAAAATAAATTTGGGAGCTTTTCAAAGCTGCAGAGCACATTAGGTGATTTTAATTTTTTTCAGGAAATACTTGGAATTCCACACTAGATTTTTATGTCCACTTTGAATTAACAAAAGTTTGTTTTCAAGGAAGGAAGCGTTAGTCTTTAGTTCCAAAACTAAAGGTCAGAGCTTTAAAAACAAAACAAAAAAACTTTGGTCTTATCTTTAGTGCATTGGTTTAGATAAAGCCTTTAAAACATTTTATTTGAAAAATTTAACCATTTTCAAATAGTGCATTTCTTAGTTGAAAGTGTTGCTCAAATAATTTGAGATACATGTAGTTAGGTCTATTTCTTATTTCTAGTTAGATCTATGATTAAAATACTTTGGTTAGATTTTTTTTTAAAGCTATTTCCATGATTGAAATACTTTTAGTCTATGAGTGAAATACTTTTGGTTAGATCTACAATGGAGATTCTTTGAAATAGATCTAAGATTGTAAACTGTTTAGCAGTAAAGATTTGGTACAACTAAAAAACTATGATGAATTGTTTGTAGGACGAGACGGCGTCACGTGTTATTCTTACGCAACAAAATAGAGACGCTAGAGCGTTGTTGAAACACGAACTGTCCAACAGAAACAAACTTGGCATCAGGGTGAGTGGTATGAGATTGGAGCATGCTGGAAACAATAGGGCTTACTGCATGCATTTGGTGTTTGGGGGAACTATTTAGAGCAGCAGACGCCTGGCATGGCTATGTTGTAACAGGGCGTGTTGGAGATCTAATCTGGCATGGTTTTGTTGGAGATCTAAACTCACTGGTGCAGACTAAGAAAACTAAGCATGGCGCACTGCATGTATATTTTATGTTTTGGGGGCAGTTTGGTGTTGTGTATTTGAGAACGTTGGATCGTCATGCATTGGCTGACAAAACAAAGCATGGCATACTGCATGGGTGTTTTTTTTTTATTTCTTGGAACAATTTGGTGTTTGTGTAGGACAGTGTTGGCTCATCATGCTGAGAAGAACAAGAACTCTAATAGGCTGATAGCATGTGTGTGGCATTGAAGCAGATTGATGGTGGCCTGGGAGATCAGGCATGGCAAGAGATCTTAAATGGGGCTTGATGGGGGAGGAGAGGAATTCAGATTATGGCTGCATGTATTCTATGTATTTTGTGTTATTGTAAGTTTTTGTCTGAGACCTAAACTGGGGCATGATGGGCAAAAATATGGCTGCATCTATTTTGTGTACTTTGGAGCAATTTGGTGTTGTTTGTTGGAGAAGTTGGGATTACCTATATACTTGAGCATGCTGAGAAGAGTTAAGTTTGAAATGCACCCCACTGCGTGTGTTGTACTGTGCAAATGTCAGCAACATAATTATGTGAGCTAAGGATCTCTCTGTACGCAATGTGATGTTTTGTTTTGTTGGAGACGTGTTTTTGCTATCATAATTAATGGTGGACAAGTGAACAGTGTTTTCCAAAGCTTTTGCTGCATGCTGGTTGTCAATCTGAGCATGTTGTTTTGTAGAAAAATGTGATGTCATGATGTGGCATTTCAATGCAGCATGGAGTTGCTTAGTGTTGCTTGGTGCAGAATATGCATGGTTTGCACGGGCCTTAACTGATGGTGTATAGCAATTTGGTCATGGTCAGCGTGTTGTGTGTTGTTTGGAATGATGTTAGGTCTTGGTATTGAATTGGAAGGAAGGACTGGACTGGCTCTGTCAGCATCATTCACATTGATGTTGACAGTTTTCCATGTCGTTGGTGTATTCACCATGGTTTGGCTAGGCAGATATGGCATGTCTTAACCTTTTCAGTACTAGCTGTCAGGAATCGCAGACATTCTCAGCGCCACCTGTCCGGAACTGCAGACAGTGTTTGCGCATCCTACACAAAAAATACAATATCAAATATTGACTACAGTCTGCGTAGGGCCCAGCACTGAAATTGCATTTCTGCCACGAACGACTCATGGGAGAAAACTCAGACTCCAATCACTACAGGCTGTGTTCTGTCCCCTGTGTAGAGTTGTCTCAGAAATGCCACTTTGGTGCCAGCTGTAACATAGTAGGTGGAGAGACGAGAGAGAGAAATCACAACGCCATTAGTCAGGTTACATGTCTTGGTTCTTTATTCTTTCTGTCTTAGCCATTGCATGAGGCTCACCTCTTGCACCCTAACCATAATACTAACCCTTCAATAATGGTACAGGATGCAGACAATATAAAAATTTCCAAAACAAAAATTCGATTTTCTTTCCGTCTTCTAATAGCGATCTCCCTGCCTTTACACCACTTGTTTGAGTGATGGATGTGTATTTGGTGTGTGTGAGGGTGGATGAGACAAGTGAGTGTGTATGTTGGTATAGATCGCTGCGCTTTGAGCCTGATTGATTTGGGGAAAGGCGCATATGTAGCATCCTGTATTGTTATTATTATTGCACATCGCCTCTACTCCTCAATCGGATAGCACAGCTCACAAGCTGAACCTCTCAAGTGTTGCATGTTTCAGCGTCAGAATCAAAGTCTTCCTGTCTTACTGTGCCACCACCCCTTAAAACCCCTACATTGTTCCTGTGATCACGCTCAAAGTTCAAATGACCAAGCTATGGTCAAGATGTTAGAGCCATTAATGGGGTTATCTCTAAGAAAGTGATCAGAAGAGTGACAACGATCATGAGCAGCTAATCAACCGTCGCATTTATTGGGATGTTAACGGCATGCACGCTAGCTATAAAGATTAGGCTCTATAATTAAACCCTGCTGTGTCCATTTGACACGGAGTGTTTTGCAGCCTCAAGGGACGACTTTGTTACACAGCCTTACAGTGACATCAATACGACATTGGCGATGAAAGGGTTAATACATATTTTAATTAAAAAAACAAAGGTGTTGTTTTATTTATGTAGATTTGTCCAATCTCCTGAAACTGAGTATTGGGACAGATGACACGACGTGTGCAATGAGAGTTTTGGGTTATATGTGTAAACATTAAGCGCTGTATACATGTGTATTGCAGTTGTTCATCATGTACATGTTACTTGTTAGTGTGTTTTGCAATGTATGCATGTTCTTCATTAATATCTTAGTGTTGTGCTTTGCTGTGTATGCATGGTCCTCATTTACATACATTTAAATGTCTGCAGTCATTTTCCTCACTTTTATTATCAACTCGCATTGTTGTCAGAATATTTTTAAAGCTTGTCATGATATATTTTTTATTACCTATCACAATTTTAGTATGAATATTAGGCAGGTTATAAAATGAAGAAGAAAAAAAAAAGACTGCTATATTTCTTGATGTTGATATTATTTCTTTGAACAATCTTCTTTTACCTGTTTGTTTACTTGTACTTCATTTGTGTTTAAGAACAAGCTACAATTAATTTAACCTGAAGTTGTTGTGATTTACAACAATTATCATTGGCACCAACACATGTTTTAACATTGCAATGAATGATGTATGATACTTTATTCATGAAGTGATTTACAGATTGTGCGCCTAGAGAAAGCTCAGAAAACAGCCCAGTCAAAAGTCCAACAGGTAGGAAAGGGGCACTTTGGTTTTTTTTACAAAAAGTTGACTTTCATAGTACTTGAACACTGATCAAGTTTATATTTACTGGTCTTACCAGACTCAAGTCTGTCAGCTTAAATGATCAAAATGACAAAGTTTGTTTTCATGCCAATTTAACGTGAGATGGCAGGACGAAGTCAAAAAGACTTGAATGTAAAATAATCGACTTTAGGTTCATAACAAGTAATGTACCAATGGCAATGTAATGAATGTGTATTTTGCTACAATGTCAATTGTGTGACAGGTGCAGTCACAAAGCAGCAACGCTGAAGAACAGAAAGCAGCCTATGCATCACAACTGCAAGAAGAGCAGCAAAAGTAAGTTGTAATTTTATATTTATTTTATTTCTTTTTTTAAATTTTTTTTATATATAGCGCTTTTTCCAGCTCAAGAGCTGCTCAAGGCGATGGCCGAAGCTGGATTTAACTTAAAGTGTTGACTTGCTCCTTCCTGTAAGTGCGTCATCTGGCGTAAAGTGTTGACTTGCTCCTCTAGGTGTTTCATCTGACGTAAAGTGTTGATTTGCTCCTGTAGGCATGTGATGCAAAGTGTTGACTTGATCCTGTAGGCACCTCATCTGACGCAAAGTGTTGACCATCTGGCGTAAAGTGTTGTCTTGCTCCTGTAGGAGCATCATCTGACGTGAAGTATTGACTTGCTCCTGTAGGCGCCTCATCTGACGTAAAGTGTTAACTTGCTCCTGTAGGCACATCATCTAACCTAAAGTGTTAACTTGCTCCTGTAGGCACATCATCTAACGTAAAGTGTTAACTTGCTCCTGTAGGCATCTCATCTGACTTAAAGTGTTGACTTGCTCCTGTAGGCACATCATCTAACGTAAAGTGTTAACTTGCTCCTGTAGGCATCTCATCTGACTTAAAGTGTTGACTTGCTCCTGTAGGCATCTCATCTGACTTAAAGTGTTGACTTGCTCCTGTAGGCACATCATCTAACGTAAAGTGATGACTTGCTCCTGTAGGCATCTCATCTGACTTAAAGTGTTGACTTGCTCCTGTAGGCACATCATCTAACGTAAAGTGTTAACTTGCTCCTGTAGGCACATCATCTAACGTAAAGTGTTGACTTGCTCCTGTAGGCGTCTCATCTGACGTAAAATGTTGACTTGCTCCTGTAGGCGCCTCATCTGATGTAAATATTGACTTGCTCCTGAAGGCATCTAATCTGACGTAAAGTGTTAACTTGCTCCTGTAGGCGCAACATCTGACATAAAGTGTTGACTTGCTCCTGTAGGCGCCTCAGCTGACTTTAGGTGTTGACTTGCTCCTGTAGGCACCTCAGCTGACTTTAGGTGTTGACTTGCTTCTGTAGGTGCTTCATCTTACTCCCACACAACTGAGCACAATCCTGGGTAACCTAGCATTGCGGAGAAAGGACTGGGTGCTTGCTTGCTGTAGTTATGTAAATGGCAGTGGAGGATACGAGCATCAGGAAGTTTAAAAGTCAGTGTGAATCAACGCTTGCATGCACAGACTAAACCTCGGTTTATACTCTCATTAGAAAAAGAAGATGATCGTGGCAAAGGTGTTAACCATGCCGATACAAAAAGCTATATGGTTAAATGTAATATTCTCTTTAACATCAGTGCTTCTTTTAATATTAAATTACATTTTATTGCTTCTTTGATTCATACCATGGCTAAAGATGTTGACGCATGTCAGTACAAAATTCTATATGGTGAAATTGACTGTTTTGTTTTGTAGAGTTTTACCTTGTATTATATTGATCATTTATGACTGATGTCAGCTGACCTGTGTGTTGCAGGAACCAGCAGCTTCAGAAAGAAATTGCCAACCTCAAGTCGCATCTCAGGTCTGCCAAGAAGAAGCTGAAGGTATGTCATGTTTGTTTTTTTATAACGCCCATCCTTTCAACAAGGATACAGAAAGGATGTGTCAGTACTGAACTGAATCAAGATATAGTGCCTTTGCTCAACCTATGCAAGCCTAAGTAAACACAGATAAAGGTAGAGGTGTTCCCTTAACCTTTGGGTTTTTGGGGAGAGAGGCGTTTGGGACCTCCTTTTTCTCTAGGCCAGCTTAATGAGGGCGGTGCCTATCTCCTTTCCCTTGCTGTTTTACCTTCCCTGGTTCTCAATGGGTCCATCTACCCATTCACAGCTGGGTGAACAGGGCTGTGTTGGGCGCTTGTTTCAGCCTTTATTTGTCATTTGGTGGTACAAAGTACAGAGATGCAAAACTAGAAGTGGTAGTCTGACTAATTCTTTCTATGTATTTGCTTCCATTGACCTGTGTTAGTTTGTTTTTTTATGGGGGTGGGGTGGTTTTTTTTTTTTTGTGTTGTTGTTTGTTTGGTTGTTTTTGTTTGGTAGAACAGAACGTGTTAATTAAATCTCATCTCACTCATCTCTACAGTCTCAGGTGGACGGTGGTGCAGTGGACATCGATGAACTCCAGCATGAGATGGAGATGAAATATCGCCGCGACCTGAACAGCAAGCTGGAGGAGGTCAACAACTACTTGGAGACTCAGGCCTTCGCTAGGGATCAGCTGGATACCTCTAGGTCGGAAGTAGAATCCAGGCTATCTGCGGACAAGCGAAGACTTGAGGTGATTTGGTGGAGGGGTAGGAAGGCGGCTCTTATAAGTAAAAAGCTGTTTACAAAATAAAGTGGCAAACCGTGTTTTGATCCAAATGTCTAATGTACACTGTAAATATAGTGAGCAAACAAACTATAGCTGTCCATTGATCTTTAGTGCAAATTAAGGAGTGTGTCTTACTGCTTTTAACATAACTTTGGATATGAAGGATGTCTAAATATGTCCGATCTGGTTTATTTTGCGGGAGAAATTTGGACAGATGTTTTTAATGTTAATGTTGATGAATGCTGAAAGTTTGTAGGCATTTTTTTTATTTAATGAAGGGATGTTGTTGTTGCTCTTTTTGTGTTCCTGGGTGTGTGGGTTTGACATGAAAATGTATTTAGCCAGTGTATAGCAGCCTTATGACTGCAGAGTGTATAGCAGCCTTATTACTACATAGTGTATAGCAGCCTTATGACTACATAGTGTATAGCAGCTTTATGACAGCATAGTGTATAGCAGCCTTATGACTGCAAAGTGTATAGCAGCCTTATGGCTACATAGTGTATAGCAGCCTTATGACTGCAGAGTGTATAGCAGCCTTATGACTACATAGTGTATAGCAGCTTTATGACAGCATAGTGTATAGCAGCCTTTTGACTGCATAGTGTATAGCAGTCTTATGACTGCAAAGTGTATAGCAGCCTTATGGCTACATAGTGTATAACAGCCTTATAACTACATAGTGTATAGCAGCTTTATGACTGCATAGTGTATAGCAGCCTTATGACTACATAGTGTATAGCAGCCTTATGACTGCTCAGTGTATAGCAGCCTTATGACTGCATAGTGTATAGCAGCCTTATTACTGCATAGTGTATAGCAGCCTTATGAGTGCATAGTGTATAGCAGCCTTATGACTGCATAGTGTATAGCAGCCTTATGACTGCATAGTGTATAGCAACCTTATGACTGCATCTTTGCAGCTGCGTGTTGATAATTGTGTTGACCAGTGTGATGCTATTTGCTGGTTTGGGCGTGGCTTCAGGAAGAAAACAACAACCTGCGGCTGCAGTACCAACAAGCAGTGGCGCAGAGGGAGAGTCTGGATCTGGAAGCCCGACGTTTCAAACAGCTGTACGAAAGTGAGATGAACTGGCGCATGAGGCTGAGTGACCAGCTGCAGTACTCCACAGACAAGACGCGGCTACTGTGAGTATAGACACACACGTTATCTGTCAGAGATGAGAATCTTCCGCCTTTTAGTGGAAATCCGCTCTTTCGGAAGGTCCCAGGGTCATTTTTGAGATCGGTTTAAATCCGGTGATAAAATTTTAGTGTATATGATTAGGGTGAGTTGTTGATTTTCGATCTCGCAGCTTATTACCACTCGTTATTCCCATGTGGATTGTTGTCATTTGGTTCGCTCTCACTTCATTTTCGTCGATCCACCAAGCTGCCGTAAAAAGCCGAGATAACCCGATTTCTTTCTTCCGTGTGTCCTGGTAAACGTACGTGGGGTTCTCTTAGATACTAGCCATCGCATTACGGAAGTGACGTTGCGTATCTAAGCCTCCCGTTTGTCTGCGCATAAGATTCCGGCTGTTCCCAGACACTCCCGCTGATAGTGACGTCACTCAAATAGGCGCTTGAAGCCCTTTCTCATGCGCTGAGTTGTAGTGCGAACGATGGAACAGCCAAAACATCACGTGGTTGATCAGCCATTGTCTAGAACAAAGCGCGACTTGTAAAATGCTTGGAAAACTAAATCTTGGAGAAAAGGCTCTTGCTACCCACATCTACAGTGGTGTAAAAAACAAGTGGAACTTTTTTAAGTGGTTAGAAGAAAAGTTGAACACAACAGTCTTAATTCGTTTGAAGGACAAAAAGATCGAAAGAAATGTGGAGTTGAATGCAGAGGCAGAGAAACAAGCCAGACTGGCTCATAAGAAAGCTCTGACTGCCCGACTTCAGGTGTTGGTGAGGAAGAGAAGTGAGATTAGAAGTCAAAAGCCACCAGCCAAGAAAGCAAGAACTGGATAGTTGCCTGGCTTCAGTTATAAAATACATGCACATGTACATAGTTCATTCAATAATTGTGTGTGTGCAGACTGTATAGCATGTTGGTACCTGCCAGTTTTTATTTATACTTTTAACAATTCTTCAAAAAAACATGAGAATGTTGTATACACAAAGGACTGTAATCCTAGTGCATGATGTAATTGTAAACTTCAGCCTGACTTCAGTGCCTGACTACGACTTCAAGGCTGAAGTTGTTCATAATGTATATATGATTATAGCATCAGAACTGATTTAGGAACTACTGCCTGAAACCATCCGTATTTCTGCTTTCCTTGTTGTGGTTTTTCCAAGACATTATTTTGAAATTGTAAACCTTGTTTGAACAGTCAATCGAGGTATTTATGATTTTATTGTTTGGTGTGACCGTAAGAGTGTCAGTGAGGCTTCATACTGATTCTATGTATAAATGTACAACTCTTTTTTGGACAGTAATTATGTGCATTGGTAAAGCCTTGTCTTGTCATTGGTATTTAAACCATTCTTGTCTGCAATCAAAAGGAATGTTTGTTTAATACAAGGCTTAACTGATGTTTGAAATAAATTCATTAGGCCTATGTGTTGAACTGTGGAGAGCTAACAACAGCATTTTAGTACCACAAAAACAACTGATCTGACCCCATAAAATAAGGCTCAGAATGCATAGATTTTAACCATCTTTTCAAAAATTTTCCGGGACCCCCCTAGCATCGCGTACCTGCGAAGCAGGTACGCGCACTCGTGGCTTCGCCACTCGACAGACTTTGGAATTTTTCCTCCTTTTTGTCATTTTAGGATTCTCATCTCTGATCTGTGCACTGATCGCCCAGTAAAATAAAGTCTTTACTCTAAGGACAAAGCTGTAGTAAGGACAGACTTGTGGTAAGGACAAAACTATTGTAAGGACAGAGTTGTGGTAAGGACAAAGCTATTGTAAGGACAGAGCTGTGGTAAGTATAGAACAGAGCTGTAGTATGGACAGAGCTGTGGTAAGGACAGAGCTGTGGTAAGGACAGAGCTATGGTAAAGATAGAACAGAGCTGTAGTAAGGACAGAGCTGTGGTAAGGACAGAGCTGTGGTAAGGACAGAGCTATGGTAAGGATAGAACAGAGCTGTAGTAAGGACAGAGCTGTGGTAAGGACAGAGCTGTGGTAAGTATAGAACTGTGGTAAGTATAGAACAGGGCTGTAGCAAGGAAAGAGCTTTGTCAAGGACAGAGCTGTGGTAAGCAGAGGTGCCAACCAGTACGGATTGACCGTATTTAATTCCGGCGAAGTGAATTAAATACGGAAATACGGTAGCTTTAATAAAAATACGGAGGAGAAGTTGCCGATCGTTTATCCCTTTACCAGGCGTAGCGGCCGAAAGCAGCCAAAGGTCTAAACAGGCAAAACGCCCAAAAGTGTCAGTATCAACCACTGGTTATATTCTCGTGTTGTTTGAAAGATTGCGAGACTTCCGGCAATTGACTTCCGGTTTATTCTTTTGTGAAAACATTCGACTGCATTTCCACAAGTTTTCTCTTTGATGCGTTCGTTTTTCCGATTTAAAAAAAAATTGAGTGTCTAAAACGGATGGTTTGGATTCTTCGACTGATGAAGGAGAGTTTACAGGCTTCCATTTATCAGACATTAAAGTGAGAGAAATAGACTTTAAGTCGGAGGAAGAGATCGGTACTGACATTAGTGTCAGTAGCATGCATGCATCCGATCTTTCAGATGGGCAGGGAAGTAAAGAAGAGGAGGAGGCTTGTTTGGACTTTTTAAAACTATTTTTTTATCAACACATGGAGTAATAAAAAACAAGACATAACAAGAGAAGCATAAAAAGGTAGATAATCAAAAAAGAATTTATTTCTGTTCATTTTGCATTTTATTTCATTTAAATCTATGCACTAATACCTCAGAGTAAGATGTGGTGTTTTTACTAACGTACCCCGAAATATCTCTAAAATTATAAAATGTCTTGCCTGTTTAGAGCTAAAAAAATTAGACGTGTGTCCAGTAAAGGGATATGCCAGCGGTGCTTCTGTACCGGTTTCTGGTCTCATAATAGTACTCCTGCACTCACTGAACGTCGCTGTGTTCAACAAGCTGATATTTATGGTGATTTTAGATTAAAACAAGTGTGATGTTCAACAAGTGATTTTCATCGTAATTTTAGAGGACTGAAAATAGCCTGCTGTTTTAGAGGGAAGCCTGTCGTTACTTTATAGTGTCATTGGCTGGGTTTTGCGAGAAAAAAAATACTGACAAGTGTTAAAAAATACTGACAAACGGGTCCGGAAATACTGACAAGAAGATTAGGGGGTTGGCACCTCTGGGTAAGGACAGAGCTATGGTAAGGACAAAGCTGTGGTAAAAACACATATGGTAAGGACAGAACAAAACTGTGGTGAGGACAGAGCTATGGCAAGGACAGAGCTATGGTAAGGATAGAACAGTGCTATGGCAAGGACAGAGCTATGGTAAGGACAGAGCTGTGGTAAAGAGAGCTGTGGTAAAAACAGCTGTGGTAAGGACAGAACAGAGCTGTGGTAAGGATAGAACAGAGATATGGCAAGGACAGAGCTATGGTAAGGATAGAACAGAGCTGTGGTAAGGCCAGAGCTGTGGTAAGGCCAGAGCTATGGCAAGGACAGAGCTATGGCAAGGACAGAGCTATGGTAAGGACAGAACTGTGGCAAGGACAGAGCTATGGTAAGGATAGAACAGAGCTGTGGTAAGGGCAGAGCTGTGGTAAGGACAGAACTGTGGTAAGGACAGAGCTATGGTAAGGACAGAGCTATGGTAAGGACAGAATCATGGTAAGGATAGAACAGAGCTGTGGTAAGGACAGAGCTATGGCAAGGACAGAACTGTGGTAAGGATAGAACAGAGCTATGGCAAGGATAGGACAGAACTGTGGTAAGGATAGAACAGAGCTGGGGTAAAGACAGCTGTGGTAAAGACAGAGCTATGGCAAGGACAGAGCTGTGGTAAGGACTGAACTGTGGCAAGGACAGAGCTGTGGTAAGGACTGAGCTATGGCAAGGACAGAGCTATGGCAAGGACAGGAGAAGTGAAGTTGTGTACTGACAGGATCAATTTGAATGTATCTGAAAGTGGTAGGAAAACTTTCTGTAATGGCTGAGGTGAGGTTTCATATTTTTCTTGTGTCTCCTTAGGCTTAGTGGCATATTAAAGTACCTGGTACATCTGTCAGAAGTACAGTTGACAAGCTCAAATAAACTGTAATAATGGATCAGGTGGCTCAGAGGTCCACAGATTTAGTGCAAATATTGCAGCAAGTCGTTTGGATTGAAAAGCTGTCCTTGCCATAGCTCTGTCTTTACCACAGCTCTGTCTTTACCACAGCTCTGTTCTATCCTTACCACAGTTCTGTCCTATCCTTACCATAGCTCTGTCCTATCCTTACCATAGCTCTGTTCTATCCTTACCATAGCTCTGTTCTATCCTTACCATAGCTCTGTTCTATCCTTACCATAGCTCTGTCCTATCCTTACCAAAGCTCTGTTCTATCCTTACCATAGCTCTGTCCTATCCTTACCATAGCTCTGTTCTATCCTTACCATAGCTCTGTTCTATCCTTACCATAGCTCTGTCCTATCCTTACCATAGCTCTGTTCTATCCTTACCATAGCTCTGTCCTTACCACAGCTCTGTCCTATCCTTACCATAGCTCTGTTCTATCCTTACCACAGTTCTGTCCTTACCATAGCTCTGTTCTATCCTTACCATAGCTCTGTTCTATCCTTACCATAGCTCTGTTCTATCCTTACCACAGTTCTGTCCTTACCATAGCTCTGTTCTATCCTTACCATAGCTCTGTCCTTACCACAGCTCTGTCCTATCCTTACCATAGCTCTGTTCTATCCTTACCACAGTTCTGTCCTTACCATAGCTCTGTCCTATCCTTACCATAGCTCTGTTCTATCCTTACCATAGCTCTGTCCTTACCATAGCTCTGTTCTATCCTTACCATAGCTCTGTTCTATCCTTACCATAGTTCTGTCCTATCCTTACCATAGCTCTATTCTATACTTACCACAGCTCTATTCTATCATTACCACAGCTCTGTCCTTACCATAGCTCTGTCCTTACCATAGCTCTGTCCTTACCACAGCTCTGTCCTTACCATAGCTCTGTCCTTACCATAGCATGTTGAGCAATCTTTGAGCTAGCTAAGTGCTGCTGGATAAAGCAATATGTACTTAATGTGATATGAGAGGCTTACAGCTGCTGATGCCCAAATCTTAGGGTGATTTCTTCTGCGTTACACTTCAGATCCAGCACCAAGGACAACCTCAGACTTCACAACAGCACCGCCCACCTTGATTTCACCTCTGGTTCTGACTTGAAAATGAGTCACCTGAATGGCGGTGATCACTGTGATTCGCTGAGTGGCAAGATCCGCGCTGACCTGGATCGCAGCATCGCCAGGCATCTTGAAGCAGGTATGCCTAAAGTTTTGTTTGCAGGGAAAAATAAGGATAACCAAAAAGAAGGAGTAGTATTAGAAAGTAGCTATTATATTTTTGATTGTTCTACTGTAGATGTGTTCAAATAGCTATTTGTAGTTTTAGTTAATTCCCGCTGATAAAAATGAAGAGTTATGTTGTTTTGCTGTCATTAATGTCAGTGTTGTGTCTCTTTGTTTTGCAGCTCCTCACCATGAAATAGTCCCTTGCGTGAGACAGATGGAGGATGCCATGATATCCAGGTCACTTGCCAGATCCAGCAAGGACTACATTGAAGTGTTGAAAAGGAAGTACTTTGTGCCCTGAGCTGAGCAAATTAGAAACTCAAGAAACAGGACTAAAATCAAACCACCTTTTTGCTCAAGATACCAGTGTAGACAACATTTACCAGTAAATAGACAATGATCCAGAAATGAACCTTCCACGCTCATTCCAAAGAAATGATTGTTTGTGAATGTTGACGACCTTAGATCTAAAATAAAATGGGAATGTTTTAGATCTAAATCAGTTTAAACAACCAAACAAACCTCTAGACGAGCCAGTGTTAGATCTACATGCCAATGCAATGTTTAAATAACATGTACAGAGGAAACCATTTTGTCAATGAAAGACCAGAGTTTTATCTAACGTTAGAGCTGAATAGTTGCAGTAGGTTGCTTTCATTTAACATGGGGGAAAAAAATGGTAGAAACCTTTTTTTGTTTGTCATGGAAGAACTGCTATCATGTTACATTGAAGAGTTAAAAATCTTCATCATTTTCCTGTCTGTGTGTACATCCTATCGAGGAAATCTAGTGAATGTTGGAATTCTTTTTCGATTTCGAGTGCATAGAATGTTATCTTCGGGAAGAGTTTCCTAATACTTTTAGAAGAACATTAACATCATGGTGGAGATGGATAAGGTAGTGGTGATGAGGGGAATGGGGGGACAGGGAGGGGAAGGAACATTGTTAGAAAACGTACAACAACAATTTAGAGTGGGATCAGAAAAAAACTGAATATTTACATAAATCACCAAAAAGGTGACTTTTAGGCATGGCAGTAGAGAACAACCATTGTTCTTTTTGAGGAATTGTAATTTGAATGGTGATTGGTATGAGTGTGCTTTACCAACAAACAACAGTGTCACTGCCCAAATATATTTCAATGGATTGCATAGCTTCATTTTTTTTAGTTCGCTGATTGTGTGTGTGTGAGAGAGAGATGAAAGAGAGAGAGAGAAAAAAAAAGCAGGGTGGGTTCTTGATCACGGTATAAAAGTAATATGCAAAAACAAAGGATAGAATGTTGTCAAATGAAATGAATGATTGAGTGATTGCTGGTTTGAATAGGTCGTGACTTAGATGATTGATTTGATGGCAGTCAGGATTGTTTGAATGCAACCTGAATGAGAGATAGCAATGTGACTGTCCTGTTTTCTCTGCATGTCGTTTGTCAGTTTAAAAAGTAATAAAGTAGTCTTTGATTGTCATCAAGTAACTGTAATGTTATGCACAAATCCTTGGGGTGGGGTTGATTGGGGAATGGAATCACCGCTGCTTGAGGAGTGTAACATTTCAAGCGATATAAAATGTACACATTTTCTTATCCTAAGTTTCCAATTTTAATGTGAAAGTTAGTGCAGTAAAACCTCCGTTTTGAGACCCTCTCTTAAATGACTTCCTCCAACATACGACTGGAAAAAAAAATCACCGATGCTTTGTACTATATAAACGACCTCTCTTAAATGTCTATCTCTAAAACGCGACTTGCGACCTTCAAATAATTAAATTTTACGACCTAGCATCTGAAAAATTCAGATTCCAAAGCAATATTATATTTGTGCGCTTGAAGATAACAGTTTCGTTTACAACTTTTAACAGCAGACAATGCATTAAAGCAGCTTGAAATACTCTAAGGAGCTGACCAGATTGGCCCTGAGCTTGCCGACACCATGTCTGGTGTTCAAAGTGACATACTACGAGAACATGCACGGGTGGGAGGGATCATGCAAACAAACAGAAATAACCGCTTTCTTTGAAAAACCAACTATTCCATTCAATGATTGAATAAAAATAATTACAACAATATTAATGGGGTTATCTTATAAATAGTTATAACTCCAAACATGCACTCAGCACTTGCATACACTTTTAAACAACTATTATACCAACATTGATTTTTTATTTTGTAAATAATGAGGAACAGGAAGATATTGACTGTATTGGTTGTGAGACAGAGTTTAATCTATATTTCTGAAAGATGGTAGATGTTCCCTAAACTTAATGGTATGTGTACTTTTTGTACATGTATTTATTTTACTTAATTAATTTTCTAAATGTCTTTTTCGAAAATGTCCTACCTCCTTTTTAAGACCCCTCCAATTTAAGACCTCATTTTAATGGCAATTTAAAGGTCGTAAAAACGGAAGTTTTACTGTGCAATTTAAAATCCAATTTGAAATTTAAATGCAAGCAGGCTGGTCCTGTTGTGTTTCTTGATTCAGGAATATACAGGGTTGCCAGTTTCTGTGTAAATTTGTCTAATTTTGTGTGAATTTGTACCGGTTTGTGTGAATTTATTTAATTTAGAGTTAGTGTTTTGGTGGATGCATTTGCTTGTTTAGGTTTGTTTATAGGCGTAAATAACTTGCTCATATCGGCCAAGAAGAGTAACTGTTTCTTGTTACCGTTTTTATACGCATTTAATCAAACAGCAATATTCATGTGATATTATTTTTTATTTTATTTGTATAAACCCTGTTGGGGTGCAGGGATTTCTGTATAAATAGTATTCCCACTTTGTGGAAATGTAGTGTTTTAAATTACCACTGTTTATGTCATTCTCATTTGTTCTTTCTTATTCCTAATTTTTTCTATCAATCTACCATCTTCTTTGCTAGACAGTCACCTATCTTTTTTCTTGAAAGCTCTCCCAAAACTCCTCATTTGTGTATGGGGTCTGTTGGGTCAGCTTGGGGCTATTGGACACTTTATGCCAAACGGTCACTAGAGCTTTTTATGGTATTATTATTTAGCAATTTAGGCATTCTATATGTATGTGTTTTGTTATTATTTTATAATGATGTTTATATACTATTTTGTTTTTTGTAAACGGGGGTTCGATATATTAAAGTACAGCCTCAGCGTCCCACTGCATGGGATGCCTTTATTGTACAGTGACCGGCTGGTGGAGTGCCTTCAGTGTTACCATTGATTGGGCTCTTTGCAATCTGCTGGAGCTTACAAGCAATGAATAACGAACTTCTAACATGAATTTATTTTATATGTTTCTATATTTATGTTGGTGAAAAGTTCTAGCATTATTAAAAAGAAAAAAATATGTGTATGTGCATGTACTTAAAAGTTGTTACTGTTGGTGATTTTCTTATGAAATTTCGTTATTAAGGGTGCATATATTATTTTTGTTATTCACCAGAAATATATTAGCAGTTGTGTCCTATATATATACACATACACACAAAAGAAAATATAATGTTATATTATTGAAATATTTACTAGCACTGAAATTTTTTCATCAGGAGTTGTTGCAATTGTATTTTTTTTTCACACATAGATTGTTCTGTGGTCTGTTTTATTTCATTAATATTATTTATTCCGTCCGCTTGTACAAGTCACATTATTAAGAATAAATGTTTTTATTTCCCTTCGTACCCCTTGGGGTCATGAGCAATCTTGCCACTGTAGATTGTTCAAACCTATAAAGGGAAAAGTGAAAGCCACAGTTGAAAACCTGTCTTTCCTTTGTAGGCAAGACAAATTCACTGCGGCAACAGTACCCCCGTTGGAGTGCCGGGGGTTTTCAGTATAAATAGTATCCCCACTTTATGGAAATTTAGTGCTTTAAATTCCCACTGTCGCTGTCTTCCTCATTTACTCTTTCCCATTCCTGCTCTGTCCTATCACTCTGCTATACTATCTTCTTCTTCGCTAGATCAATGACCTACCTTTTTTCTTGAAAACTCTTCCTGGACAAGACTCCTTGTTTGTGTATGAGGTCTGTTGGATCAGCTTGGGAGTGTTGGACGCTTTCTGCCGGGTGGTCACTAGGGCTTCCTATGATTGTATTAGTTAGCAATATAGGCATTTTATATGTATGTGTTTTGTTGATGATTTATAATGATGTTTGTATTCTATTTTGTTTTTGTAACCGGGGGTTCGCGTAGTTGAGGTCAACCCTCAGCCGTCCCCCGCGTGGGATGTCTTTATTGTAAAGTGACTGGCCGGTGGAGGGCATTCAATTTTTCCACTGGGGTTGTTTCAACAGATCTTTTATGCGGATCGGGGGTTGTCCGGTCCTGATTTGGCTCGGAAGAGTCCGCTGGACCTAAAGCAACAATAAATCAATCAATCAATCAAATCAATTTCCCTTCGTTTTTTTTCTTTAATCCGTCCATGCCCTTTTGCACAGCTATTGGTTGGATGATATAAATTCTACGTACATAATTAATTGTTATTATTAGTATTTCATATAACCCACCGATAGTAGCGTATGAGAATGCAGATGATGAATAATGCGCCACATATAGATGGGATATAATTCTGCCAAAGGTCGATCCTAACAGAGCTGAATGAAGGGACATAACTTCAACTGAGCCGACCAGTATTGAATGACATTTAGATGGGAGATCATCCTGTCAGTTCCACCTTGCTGAGTCTAAGTGGACCATTGTCTCAAATAAGACCAAGTTTGAGAAGATCCTGGATGCACAAGCAACAAGATCTAAGCTGTTTTTGCATAGTCGTGTGTGGTCCTGATTCGGCTCTTAGCAGTCTGCTGGACTCTATAAACATTGAATATCAATCTATCTGCACAAGCTACAAACAAAATCTGTAATTGACTGCAACCAGAGTTTCAATACAGTGCCTTGAGCATCTCTTGAACTGGAAAAGCACTATATAACAATTGAGTACATACAAATAATTAAATATGTGTATGTGCTGAAAGTTGGGATGAATTGCTTTGAGGAAAAAATATGCATATAAAAACTTATACATAGAGAGAAAATGAGAGAGAGAGAGAGAGAATATAAACTAGGGAATAATGAACTGTTGGAATTAAAACTTTATTTAACGTTGGGGAAAGAAATGTGACTTAAGCAAATTTACTTTGCATTTGTGATAACATTTAATTTAGTAGCGATTTGTTGATGCAGAAGGGGTTTATAATTTGCATGAAAAGAAATGTTTGTTAGTTTCATATTTGTACCTTTGTAGAAATTTTTTTTTTTACAAATAAAAATGCATATAATATTGTTTGTAAAATCAGAGTAATAAACAGAAAATATATTTGTTTGGAGAGTTGTACTGGGTTTAATAATGCATGTACACGCGTGTTATGACTGCATGTGTTGCATACACGCATGCAGACCTGCCTACTGTTACGATTTTCCGTATTTTGTCCCGGAAATTAGAGGAAAATGTCAGTCGTTCCGGAAAATACGCAAAGTGCGCGAGCGCTACGGAAAAATGGGTGAAGTAAAAAAATAAAATTAAAAGATTAATAAATACAGTCAGGCGCCTGTATGTAACTTCCCGTAGCATGCAATCCTTTGCAAAGCTCAAGCTGATTGGACAGAAATCGCCCATAGTTTGCAAAGCTAAAGCTGATTGGACAGAAATCACCGCGTATGCGCAATCGAACATTACTGCTGTACTCATTCAGCCATTTTCTCTCCAATGGCAAAGCGGAAAGCGGACACAGTTGTGGCTGATGAAGAAGTAGACAGGGAAAAGACTCCACCAAAAAGCCGAATAAAGAAGCAGAAAAGACAGCAGTCATTTCGGGATGAATACAGCTGTAAGTTTCCAACGCTGAGAGCTGGGAAAAAACATACAAGTTCGTGCTTCTGCACTGTTTGTGATTGTGAGTTTTCCATTGCACATGGGGGTGCGGATGACTGCAGGCGGCACACTGAATCAAAAAAACACCAAGACAGTGAAAAGAAAGACATCGAGACGAGAAAGTGTGCGAAGATATCAGGATTTTTCGTTCCATCGGCATCCACTTCATCAAAAACTGACAAAACATGGGGATCAATTTCGAAGATTGTAGCAGATGGGAAGAAATGCTTCAAAGTTCTACCAAAGATCATGGCAGCAATACTGACCATCCCACACAGCTCTGCTCATTGTGAGAGAGTTTTTTCTCACGTGAGAAAAAATTCCACAGATTCTCGTGCAGGCATGGGACATGACACTCTGGAGGCCTTGATGGTCAACAAAGGAAGGCCTGGATGCGCCCTGAAAAGAGGCTACAATGTACAGGACTTCATTGACTTTAAAAGTGCCTATTACAAGTCACTGAAAGAGAAGGGTGGAAAACAGTAATGTTTGGCATTTGTAAAGAAAGAAAATGACTTGAAAGAACAATTGTGACTGCTGGTGAGATGACATTTATTAAAGAAAACAACAGGGAAGTAAAAGAAAATATAAAGTACAGAAAGAAAATATGTGAAAATACACAAACACATGGCTTTTATTTCTTCGTTGGTAAATATTTCGGCTATCACGTTGCTCAGCTCAGTACATGGAATAACGTTGACATTTGAACTGTGCTGCAGACGGAACCTACATCCTTTGACAATAGCACAGTAAGGAATACCGCTGGTATTGGTTACTGAAAATGTCTGCGTGTTACTGATTTTGGGGGTTGGTGTTACTGATTCTCACATCTGAGGGTAGGCAGGTCTGCGCATGCACATGCTTACACATATCTTCATGTTAGCTCAAAATATTGTAGCAGCTAATCTTTCTCTCTCTCTCTCTCTCTCTCTCTCTCTCTCTCTCTCTCTCTCTCTCTCTCTCTCTCTCTCTCTCTCTCTCTCTCTCTCTCTCTCTCTCTCTCTCTCTCTCTCTCTCTCTCTCTCTCTCTCTCTCTCTCAAATATTTGTACTTTTCTTTGAGACACATTCTGTCAAATGACGCGTGTTTGTCATATTTATTTTTTGTAACTTTTGAAATTTTTGGTGATTTTTGTCTTGTCTTTTCTTTCTTTTTTTTCCATGTCTGTTGTGCTACCCCCATGCGTATAGGCTGGTGGCTGGTGGCCTCGCATTAAAGTTTCCTGAGTTCCTAAGTTTCCTCTCTCTCTCATTCTCTCTCTCTCACACACACACATATACACACAAAACCACTGAATTTTATAGGAGAAACTTAAGATTTTATCGCAAATTATGCATTTATTTGGTGAATGCAACTCATACATGTTGATTGTTACAGAAGTAGAACAAACATAATTGCATTGATTATCATTACAGAATATTCCATTATTACAAAACATGGCGTCAGTATTTAAGTTATTATAAAAATATATAATAATGCACACAAATTATTAAGTCAAGTTCTGACACACTTAGACAATGTGTACTGCGTAGGTATTTTAATTTCACACACACGCACACACATCACAATGATTTACTGTCATGAACTGGCTAGTTTTAACTCTGCCTATGACTATTCAGCCTTGTGTAGTAATTGTAACAGTAGAGAGTCAGTGTATAACACAGCAGCAATTAAAGTACACACCGCGAGCCCGACCCACGCTGCGTAGTGAGTCAGCACTTGAGCTTTGAATCTGACCGTTTTTAACCAATCAGAAGCAGGCTAAGCGGGTAGAGCAGTTCTGACTGTGTCAGGTCCTAGCACAGTTTGAATCAGTCGTGTGTGAGACGAGGTAGAGTCAACATCTCCACAGCTAGAGAAATCTCTTCACTCATAGACCAGGAAGCAGGACTTTAGAATCTCAGAAATCTATCAAGTCATCACGGGCCTGAACTTGTCAAACAGGTAAATGAACACCCTTCTGTTTCATCGTGAAATATTTATATTATTGTTGAAATTATGTTTGTGGAATTTGCTATGCATAAATGTGAATTGTTAATCCGAATTTGCGTGACCATGTGGAAAAGCCGAACACGTGGCGAAACACGACCGGTTGCGCCGCCATGTTGTATCCCGTACGGAACCACTGTTGTTTAACTTATATGTATGTTTGCAGACCAGTGGCTGTACCACTGAATGTTTATATTATTATTAATTCTGTATGTGTATAGTTAGCCACGATTTATATTTATGTATGTATAGGAATTTAGAGTTGAGATTCCAGTGGACCCCGGAAGTAGCAGAATGTTCGTCGCTTATGTATAGAGATGTGGAGCTATCACTGAGGGCTACTTTGGCTTTCAGTGAGACGCTCTGCACAAACCGATTATTCAGGGTTGTGCAGAATTTCGTCTCTTATATTACAGACGAGCAGGCGAGCTATCCTGTGCACCCCACTCCACAGAAACGACTAGTTGGTTGAGGAGCCTCTACCGCACAAGTCGGAAAGAGCTACCCGGAAAAACACCCTGTCAGACCCCACAGCGTGGCAAGGGAACCCAACTACACAACGACAAAGGTGTACCAGAAGCTACCTCACAGAAGGACTTCGCACGCACCATCTAGCAGACGAGCAGGCGAGCTATCCTGTGCGTCCCACTCCACAGAAACGACGAGTTGGTTGAGGAGCCTCTACCGCACAAGTCGGAAAGAGCTACCTTGAAAAACACCCTGTCAGACCCCACAGCGTGGCAAGGGAACCCAACTACACAACGACAAAGGTGTACCAGAAGCTACCTCACAGAAGGACTTCGCACGCACCATCTAGCAGTTAAGTGCAAAAACAAAGGTGCACTTAAACTGATCAAAACAGGACCACAGTAGTCCAACTCTTCTGAAACTGTAAAACGGACCACAGTAGTCCAAATTTACATGAGAACTTATAGCAAGTGCCCGAGGAAGATATAACAGCTGCCTAGACTATCAGCGATCGAACTATTAGCAGTAACTGAGACTTTTTAAGTTAGATTAGTACTTAGAGAATCTTGTATAGAGTAGAAGAAATAAATGTGTGATTTTAACTGTTATCAAGTGGCTGGACTACATATGATTCATAGCCGTGTGAAAGCTAGTGTGACAGTAATCTTTTACCATTTTTCTATCTATTTCTGTACCCCAACCTTAACACAGAACGAGCTAAACAAATAAATTTATTAAAGTAATTCATAGGGTGACTTACTAGCAGTTCCCACCGAATAAACGTGAGGGTCCATAATTCCATTGTGCAGAGCCCATAAACCCCACGTGACACTTTAAATATGATAACATTCATTTATAAAATGAATAAACTGCCTTATTTTTCTTTGTATATGTAATCCAATGTCAATTGAAAAACCCAGCACTTTTAGTACCAAACAACAACACTATTAATACCCACTGTCTTCATCATCTCTCTTCCTTCCTTCTATCCTATCCTATCTTTTCCGTGATGCCAAGTTAGAATAGTATAGTAATATCACGGCATATAGCATAGCATGGTATAATTTGGCACACAGGCTAAAAAGCTGTAAGCTCTCATTTTATCTCTTAATGAGGGTCACAGACCCAGGACCCATGATTACTGTCCTATTAATGTTGAATACTTTTCTGTCAAGTCTCCAAACTTGCGGACTAAAGAGAACCGCTAAAGACGGTTGTTAAACGCACTAAGCGAATTTGTGTTGATGGTCTCAGTCAGTAGGTTTTTCCAGGTTGTCATAATGGAATTGTTGGCTGCCAGAGTTTTGCCCCTGCTTGAAGGACCCTCTAGTTGTCGAGCTCAAGAGAACACATTCAGGTCAATTACTTGTCTCGCCAGTGGTAGGCCTTCAGGCCTCATGGGAAGTCTGAAGCATTCATTCCTACCAGGGCTTCTCGATCTCTGTCCAGCCTTGGTTCTACAGCTTCTTGAGAAGTCCTGCCTTCTTGGTCATGTCGTGAAAGATGGTGGAAGGGTCGTTCATCAGGTTTTGTGGTGAATCAAACTCTCTTACCTCCCCTTTATCCAGCACCAAAATCCTGAAACCACAAATAAACCCAAACTGAATTTGACAATTACGTCATATTGCCAATTACGTCATACAACCCATAAGATTTTGGATTTTGATTTGTTATTTTGGGTAATATATGTGCCATGATTGTGAATAACATTGAGGTTGCTTTCTCAGCAAAAGTGTGGCAGTTGCAGAACAGTGCCACCCACGACAAGGGAAAATAGGACGTAATGCTTGGCGAGTGTGTTTTTAGTATTGCATGGGCACTCACCCTAAGGAAATGAGCATCAGGGTCTTTAAAGGCTGTGCGATGGAATGCATGTCTACATAGACTGGGCCTCGGTTTATATCTTCATCCTAGTGAAAGCTGAATTACTTATCGTAGTCAATGACGGTGTTGAGCCTGTGGGCGATGGTGAGCACGGTGGAGTCTCTGAACTCGCTGCGGATGGTTCTCTGGATCAGGTCGTCTGTTTCCATGTCAACCGCAGCCGTCGCCTCGTCCAACACCAAGACACGTGTCTTGTGCAGCAGCGTTCTGGCCAGACATACCAAGCCCTCTGATACATCAACAGAGGTCTTGTACAGTGCTCCATGTGCTAGTCAGACACACCATCTGTCTCTGACCCACACTGAAAAACACAATAGTTTTACATTGTACACTAAACATTATTGTGCATCGTAGCTACTTTTATACCATAAGCATACGTGTCTTTATGTGCCTTTAGCATCAGGGTACGTATAATCATATGGTCTCTGGTAGCGTTATGGCCAGGCACAACAGCTGTCTTGACCCATACTGTGTAAAAAATGATATAGGCTGCACTGTTGTAAAACCCTATGACACATCAACAGTAGTCTTGTACAGTGTTCAATGTGGTCAGAAACACCAGCTGTCTTTACCCACACTGTGTAACACATGTAGGCAGCACTGTTGTAGGCCTAAAGCCCTCTGATACATCAACAGAGGTCTTGTACAGTGCTCCATGTGCTAGTCAGACACACCATCTGTCCTGATCCACACTGTGTAGCACATGTAGGGCGCACTGTTGTAAAACCCTATGATACATCAACAGTAGTCTTGTACAGTGCTCAATGTGCTAGCCAGACACCTCATTGTCTTTGACTCGCTTGGAAAAAACAACAACACCAAACTGAATACAAATTCCACTTGGATGGAAATTAATTAGATCTACTTTCCAAACAAGGCGGCATTTAGTTAACCCAACGACCACTGACCTGAGGTTTTCGCCACCATCTCCACACTTATGGTCCAGCTTGTCTTTGAGACTGGATACACAGTCACTCAAATGCGCATGCCTCAAAGCCTCCCACACTAGCTTCTGCATCCGTGTAGTGCGAGAAAGGATCCTGATTCATGCGCAGACTTCTGGCGAAGATGACGGGGTCCTGGGGCAGGATGGTTAACCTTGACCTCAGGTCATGCAGGCCCAGATCGCTGATGGAAAGGTCATCGATGAGAACGTCACCACCGGCTGGCTCCACCAGAAGGAAAAGAGAGCGAGGGTGAGGGACGATTTGCCTGCCCCCGTTCTTCCTACGATGCCCACCTGTTAACAGGACCACGTGACACTTTTAAAACTGCTCAAGGTGTCTTCAAAGTTATTCTGCCAAGCCATATTTTTCCAAAGAAAAACAAACACCCACGCAGTTACTGAGAACGCTAATACGTTATATAAACGATGGATAGGTTACTGAACAAAAATATATGAAGAGGAAAATTCGAAAAGTGCACTCACCAACCTTTTCCCCGCCCTTGATGTGGACGTTGATTTCCTTGAGAACAAGGCCAAGGCCATCACGGTAGCGAAGGGCAAGGTTGCTAATCTTGACTTCTCCTTTCTGGGGCCACGAGGGTTCAGGTGCTGTGTCCTTTCTCCTCCAGTCAGCCTGAAGCCATATCAGTGACTGATTAATGATATGAGGACGAGATGAACAAAGAGGAAAATCAATTCAATTCAATTCAACAAATCTGTATGAACAAAGAATTATGACAGGCGTTAAACATTGCTCACATAATTTAAAGACAAATCGGGGGTTGACATCATCTTCATGACAAAGAATCGACGAAAAATGTAGGAGATGAATCAGCATTACGCAGATGAGGAGCAGGAAGACGAGAAAGAGGAGAGATAAGGAGGAGGAAGTGAAGGAGGAGAATATAGATTTGTGCCTGATCTCGACCTTCATGGTGGAATATTCCTGGACTCTCTGCACACTGACCAGTTTAGTCTGGACCCAGCCAATAAGATGTAACAGCCTGTGTTGATCTGAAGAGGAAAAAAAAACCTCCAAACGACGGAGATATAATTTCATTATCTCAACGTCCCCTTTCCTTCCCCAAAAGAGGTCTAAAATCACATGTGTGTGAAGAGATGTTAAAATACTGAATTGAAAAAAAAATTGATTTATTTTCACTGCCAACACTGACTACACCCCATCTCTCCAACCCTACCCTCCGACCACCCCCAGCCTGCTACATTGGAAGCAATAGCATAATTTAAAAATAGCTCTCTGGGTACCGGGTACTACTCCTATCACAATGCAACTTACCATCGAAATACAACAACAACGACGACGACGAAAACGACGACAGATCTCGTTTTCAGACTTCTAATGTGAGAACTAGAAAAAAATGAAGAAGAATAAGAGCAAGGTGAAGAAGGAGAAAAGAAGAACAAGAAGTAAAGAAGACCTACGACAAAAAGAAGAAAAAGCAGCCTACAAGCAGAACTTAAAACAAGAAGAAGAAGAAGAAGAAGAAGACAGCAACAACGACGACGAGGTGAAGGAAGAGGAAAAGAAGAAGAAGAAGAAGAAGAAGAAGAAGAAGAAGAAGAAGAAGAAGAAGATGGAGACGTACGCTGAGGGCACTGTCCAGGATCAAGCCGACAGCTCCAGCAGAAATGACGTCTTTGCAGTGAACCGTAGTCAACACCACTGTAGCAACCATGGCAGCTCCCAGCAAGTTCATACGAACATCCAGCCATCTGTCAACACACCACAAAACCACATTGAAGTATCAATCCTTCTTATATCACGGTTTTGCAGCTCAAAGAGTTGATCAAGGCTCTGGCGGAAAGAAGGATCTGTATTGAGTGGAGGAAAGTATTCCAGGAAGACCTACCAAATATAAAGCAGTTTGATACTGTCCACTTTGCCTGGGGATGCTCCATTTTGTACAGGATGTAATTCAAGCCGCCCAAGGAAGGCGCCAACTTGCTGCCTGACGCGAACCGTCTAACGCCACAGTAAACTGAGACGTTATGAATGACTGAGGGGCATTGAGACCTAGTGCATGCTTGGTGTTGGTTTTGTTGTTGTAACTGACACTCTAACACAATTAACCTACTTGTTGATGTTTCCCCAGCATAACCTGCCGGCCATCAGCAGGTCGAACTTTGTCTGGAACTCTTTCTGGAATCGCGTCTGCGCTGCATAGGCTCTTATGACTGCCGTGCCGCTCAAGGTTTCGCTGAAGAAGCTGAAGATGGGACCGCGAATCCTGGACTGCAACCGCTCTATCTGCCGCAGGGTGGGAGTGAACACAGTCTGCAAGCAACAATTACGTAATTGACATCAGGCCACAAACTATGACGTCACAAAGTTCATACAACCGTACAACGTCCGGATGACGAAATATACAGTGTGACGCAAAACAATGATGTTAGGAGCTAGCTGGTTAAACTAGTGTGCTTACCAAGAAATAGTTGACTACCCAGGCCATGGGGATGATACAGACGAGGAAGGTGGGGGTGGTGTAGCAGATCAGGACCACCCGCCCGCAAACTTGTTTTTTCCAACCTAGTTCCAGTCATTCTCCGAAAAAGGCGATCACCGAAGTCGAACGAAGCTCTCCGATGTGTTGCGAAATGATGCTTGCATGACTACGACTAGCTAAACATTAAAAATGATCGCTGTTGCTTCTAATTCTGTTCGATTTACACAGATTAGCATTTCGCAACGGTATACTTGTTAAGATGAGCATAATTATTATTGACCATATTTAATAGTTGCGTTCCTTGATTTGCATTTTGTTAGTTCTCAGCAGTAGGCTAATAATTGCATTCCCCATTTCCTGCCTAGAACCAAGTAGACACTGTTATACAGTATACATTAGGGGTGTTCGGTTTTACCGGTTTTCCGGTTAAAATCGGTTCGACTTTCTCACGGTTCGGTAAACCGGTTTGGCCTTAAAAAACCGGAAAACCGCGGTTTTTCTAAGGGACATCACTCGTCCCGTAAAGCACTAGCAAAATGGCAGAAACAGAGAAATTCGTAGCGAACACGCGTGAGAAAGCTGACATTTGGAGATTCTTTCTCCTGCGAGAGACAGATGCAGGAAAGGTTGACCATAATACCGGTTACTGTAAAGAGTGTAAGGCAAGTATTAAACTTGGCGGTGGCACTTCAAATCTGAATGCACACATTCGCCGACACCACCCTTTGCTGCTGCTGAAGCCAGCCAAGCCTGCGGGCCCTGCACCCAATAGATCTAACCCACAAGTCCTACATGCTAGATCTAGTCCGTGTACCAGCAGCGCTGACGCTGACGTGAGCATTGTGACTGAAGGAGGTGCCAGTACAAGTAAAGGCGACACAAAACAAATGACAATCAGTGAAGCACTCAAAAAGAAGCAGGTATATCCAGCAAACTCCAAGAAAGCATTCGAAATCAACGAAAAGGTGACAAAATTCATCGTGAAAGAACTTCAGCCGTTCCAAAAAAAAATTCAATAGATTATTTCCCTTGCTTACTATGCGCCTTTACCCGGGTAACCAGTTGTAACTTCTAGCCGGTTAACCGGTTTTAAACCGCGGTTTTCTATTGGAAAAACCGGTTAAAAACCGGTTTGAGAAATCGTACCGGTTCCACCCTCTAGTATACATAGGCTTAATCTACATTATATATTATAAGCCAGTATCCGCGCAGTGAATAAGCTCACTAGCTGAATATAATTATTAGATTTGTAATGTTTGTTTTATACGTAAATAAATGTATAAACTATTTATATATCCTAATTAATAGTATTTAGGCCTATACTTAATAATATTCGAATCTTTAAATTTCCGGAGAAGGACAAGTAGGCTCAGCGAAATCTTTTTTTTTTCATAACTCGAGATCAGAGTTAAATTAATAGTTAGTTATTCAGTGCTTACAGGATCCAGCGGATTGCAAAGAGCCCAACCATGACCACAAAATCAAGACAACTCGAGATCAGAGTTAAATTAATAGTTAGTTAGCTATTCATTGTTTACAGGGTCCAGCGGACTGCAAAGAGCCGAATCAGGACCACAAAATCAAGACCACAACTTCGCTAGTAGCAGCAGCAGCAGCAGCAGCAGTAGTAGTAGTAGTAGTAGTAGTAGTAGTAGTAGTAGTAGTAGTAGTAGTAGTAGTAGTAGTAGTATATTTAGTAAAATCTTTAATTTATTTTGTTTTGCTTGTTTGTTATTCTTCTTCTTCTTCTTCTTCTTCTTCTTCTTCTTCTTCTTCTTCTTCTTCTTCTTCTTCTTCTTCTTCTTCTTCTTATTATTATTATTATTATTATTATTATGCCTATTATTATTATTTTTATTATTCCTCTTTTTTTTTTTTTTAATAAAAAAGAATAGTGTGCTGCTGTGCGAGCTCAATGGTGTAAATATGGTCAGTGATGTTTTGTTTGTTTTTGCTGAAGTTGGGTGTAGCCCGAAATATTCAGATGGTGTTACTGGTTATTTTTTTCTTATCGATTTACCAAAGTTTTCAGATGATTTATGGAAATTTCCGCCTGCCACAACATTTTTAATACGTATTTTTCTTATTAAAATACATATAATTGAAATACAAATAACAAATTTACTGTATCAGTTAAAAAGAATAATATTGCTATGATATAGTTAAATAAATAATTGCTTTGGTGCTTGTCACTGTTTTTTTTAGACCATTATAAACTTGCTTTGCTTTGTTGTGCTGAAGGGACATCAACGTATCCATAGCGCTTAGAAATTTTGTCATGGTTTTATTGTTGATATAGATGTGAAATATCGTTGTATGTGTGCATTATGTGTTATGTATTATTTTTACTCTTTATTACTAATTGTGTCAGTATATTAATCATCATAAAATAATAATAATACTAACTGCTTCAAAATGCGAATCTCGACTTGATTTACAACTTGAAGCTGTGCAGATAGAAACAGAATTAGATTTAGAAGCAACTGCAGCTATCGTTATGCACGGATGTTTTACCACAGGCTCTGAAGTCTTTTCTTTCGTCTTTGTAAACTCGTGGGCCTCCTAAATACGTACGTAGTATATCTAGTATGTAATCGAGGCCTACGAAAGACGAGACTTCCCAGCCTGTGGTTTCACGTAGTCCTGCAAGCATTCGTTCGTAAAACATCGGATAGCTTCACTCGACTCTGAGAGCTTCGTTCGACTTCGGAAATTGCCTTTTTCGGCGAATGACTGGAACTAGGTTGGAAAAAACAAGTTCGCCACCCGCCCACAGAGCCCCAACATCACTAATGCCACCCACTGCATGTTGTCAGGCAGCTCGTTGTCCATCGAGTTCAAATCCTGAAAATATAACATTATTGCTTGGATCTAGATTTACGTGAAGTCGTGCGCCGATCATCACTGCTTCCAATCCAACCCTAATAAGTGGCAGGAAGACGCCCGCCCCCCTTCCCCCAACCACCCTCCTCTACTTCTTCAAAGAAATCGACTTCTTGAAATCACTCTTTAGTCTGTACGTGTTTCAGTACCCAGAATGTCACCTGAACAATACGTAAAAGATCCCGGAAATCAGTTAAACCACGAACCAAGGTTTGTTTAAATACAAGGTTTCTTTACACACAAACAATGATGGGGCCGTGTAGCTCAGTTGGTAAGAGCGTCTTGCTAGTAACCAAAAGGTCGCTGGTTCGAATCCCGGATTGGTCAACGTGTGATCATATTATTTTCCCCTTTACCAACAACTGGCCCGCTGGTGTCAGTATAAATCGGTCCAGTAGTCACCTATATGCGAAAGTGTCGTGTGACTATAATCTACGAACGACAACAACAACACAAACAATCCCGTATTCAACAAATAAACAAGCAAACATGCAACCAAAAAACAAAACAATCAAACATGCAACAAAAAAACCAAATCAATATAACTAATAAAATTATTAAAAAATATTTTTACTATTATCATTTTTACGTACTAAGGAAAATCTGTGAACAATGCGGCCGACAGGAGTTGTGTCAAAGAAGCTCATTGGTGCTCTGAGAACACGTGACAGCATGTCGCTATGCAGCTTTCTGGCAGTAGCGACTTTCTTCAGCAGAATAAGGATCTTGAACAGCATCGACATGACGGCTGAAAAGAGAATAATTAACAATTGGTATTTAATATTATGACAAGCAATACTGTACTGTTTTGTACATCAAATCTAACAATGTGACCGATTTCCCTTCTTCTTTCTGTTTTCGTCCTCCCCCCTTGCGCCGACGATGCTTCGCTACTATTATGGCCGTAGTTTCTAGGCTCTGCTTCAATAGCGCCGTTTGTCCATTATCCACATTATCCAAACGACGTCCATTCGCAAGGCATCTTTTTTGTTTCCGCCAATGGTGTGTAATCTTCTGTTTGTCCTGCGTAGAAACTGCAAGAATTCCAGTCCTGTTGTTAAGTCACGTGAAGATTTTATCATTGTGGTCTTGCGCTGCGTTCCCAAAGAGAAAGAGTTCCATCCAGCTCTCGAAACTTACATATTAAGCTAAATGTAAAAACATATGATATCATCCTACAAAAATCCTATAGCAGACTGAATAACTAAACATGCATAACAATATCAACTATTTCTAACTAATATTTCCAAGCTACAAAATCTTTTTCTAAACTATATGACGCAATTTTTACGACGACATCTTGCGACGCAATGATGTCATAATAATCTCCAAATTCTTTTTTCTCGAATGCAGGCCATTAATTTCTTCGGCAGTTTTATGCAACATAAATGTCATAATTGTCTTTGAATATTCACGCGCACGTGCATAACGAAGTCTTGCGGTAAAACCATATTCCATTTCGCTGCTTCGTCATTTAGTTGTATTTAATAGTTATTGTTAAAGCCCCAAGGGAAGATGTAAAAAACATACATGTCAAGTCTTACGTTTTTTCCGTAATTCTTACGTATTTTCATTTTTTTTCACCTTACGGCGTAAGATGAAAATCTTACGTATTTTTTCTTTTCCCCGAACCTTTTTTTTTTAATCCGAAATTTTTATTTTATTTTAATCCGAAATGCAGCCTAGAGAACAATTCTGAGTCACGCTCGCTCGCGATCGTGATCTCGGAGGAAGTACGGGCCTTGCGCATGCCCATAGCATTTCTATACACTGTTTCCGTCTTGGAGGAAAGGTTTCCGTTCATTCAGCTCCAGTGTCAGATGCTGGAGAAGGGGAAGTAATGCACTGATGACTATAACAAAGATCACCAGTGACATAATTGTGTGCAACGCAGTGTATTTCTTTTTTCTATTAAGTAATTTGGATTTTTTTTTGTTTGGTGTTTTTTTGAGTAGAGAGGGGCGTTTTTTATTTTCTGCAATAGATAAAGCACAGTAAGTAAACAATAAAGCACAGTATGAATTTTTTTTTTAATCTTATTAAGTTGCTTGTTTGTATGGTACAGTGTTTGTTATTTTAAAAAATGCAGGTGAATTTGCATGTGTTTGCTAAAATTATTATTATTATTTTTTATAAAATTATTTGTATGTGCGTGTTTACCGTTTTACGCATTTCTTATGGTTTTCGATAGAAAATTATGGTTTCTCGGGGCAAAAATTATGGTCAGAAGCTCCAAGAGCTTGACATGTATGAAAAAAGCGCATCCAGCGCTTACTCTTTTACCCTTGCAAAATAAAATTGTTATCTTATCTCCACAGTGGTGAAAAAACGGAAACTCAGATGGTACGGCCACGTCACCAGATCATCAGGTCTTGCAAAAACCATCCTGCAAGGCACAGTGCAAGGAGGTAGAAGAAGATGGAGACCGAAAAAGAGGTGGGAGGGCAACATTCGAGAATGGACTGGTTTGACACTGAGCGAAACAATCAGGGTTGCTGAGGACAGGGAAAGATGGAGTACGCTGGTTAAACGATCATATGTGGGATAGGAGTTATGGGATAGGATAGGATAGGATAGGATAGGATAGGATAGGATAGGATCTCATCTTATCATTTCGTAATCGCAGTCCAGTAGACGTAGTCCATTCAAGATGGCTGTCCGCGGCGCTGGTTAGTAGATCTCTCGCCGATGTTCCCCTTCGGCCTCGGTGGTCACACTCGGGTCTCGGCCGTAGATCCTTAGCCCCTCTCGCCATGACTCAGGTACGTTCGCCATCCATTGTAGTCTTCTCGCGACTCAGCCCGCCTCGCCGGTCTTCAGATTCATTTCCGATACCGCTCGGGTCTGTCCTTATCTTTTGTAGTTTCGTCCCGGATAAACATACCAACTCGTTTTGACGGTATGTAGATTCTTCTTCGTTCGTCACAAATACAAGCATGGAGATGAGGTGCTACAGAAGACTTCTGGGCATTTCCTATACCCAACACATCACCGGCGACGGGGTCCGACAGACCATCATGCAGGCCGTCGAACAACGCGATGGCATGCTCTCAGTGGTGGGGGGATGGAAACTCCGATGGTATAGCCACGTCACCATAGCATCAGGCCTTGCAAAGACCATCCTGCAAGGCACGGTGCAGGGAGGCATAGGAGGAGGAAGACGGAGAAAGAGGTGGGAGGACAACATTCAATAATGGACTGGCTTGACATCATCATCATCATCAATCATCATCCATTCATCGTCATCCATCCATCCATCATCATCATCCATCCACCATCTCCATCATAATCCATCAATCATCATCATTCATCCATCCATCCATTCTCATCATCATCCATTCATCAATCATCATCCATCATTCATCCATCCATCCATCCATCCATCATCATCCATCATCATCATCATCATCATCATCATCATCATCATCATCATCATCATCATCATCATCATCATCATCATCATCTTCTTCTTCTTCTTCCTCCTCTGCTTGTTACCTTTTAAGTCAAGCTGTGCGTTGATCGGCGTGTGAGCCAAATAGTGCTTGAGGAAGCTGGCGAAAGGCCCGTTGTGCGACAGCAGTTGCTCGTACGACCCCACCTCCGACACCCTACCGTGCCTGATGACGATGATCCGATCTACCTTGGGCAACCATTGCACACCGTGCGTCACCAGCACGCGCGTCTGCCCATCACAACAGTAAAGGTCATCGTGGGTCAAGGTCATCGAGGTCAAGGTCATTTATTAATCCGCGTAAAAGGTCACTAATAAGGTGAAGGGTCGGGAAGGTTATTGTAAATGGGCAAAGAAAGTTGTTGCAAACATCGGGAAGTTAGATGCAATTGGTAATACAAAGGTAATACATATTAAACATATTTTAGTCGCCCGGAGCGCGGGATACAAAAATAATTAAATAGGCCAAGGTCACAATTGTTGTGCATAGATTTATATTATAAAACTGAAAAATGTCGTATTAGTCTTAGAAATGATGTAAACCTTTTAGTGTTATTAAATTAAGTTATTGCGTTCCTTTGTTTAGAATTGCCTTTGCATTACAACTTCGTTTTGTGACTAGATATCGGCGAAGATCACACAAGTCACTCTATCATCTACTGTACATAATTGTGCATTGCAAAATGTTTCAAGCCATATCACGTACCTAATTAACTTATGCGACTTTACAGAATTCGAGAAATTCATACAAGGTTTAACGCACTTGAAAGCACTTAATGCAGAAACAAAATGACCCTGACCTTGCCAGCCTGTGTGACCTATGACTTTGTCGAAGATGTGCGAGCCCACGTGACAGTCGACGGCAGAGAGGGGGTCATCGAAGAGACAGAGGTGAGCCTGTGCGTACACAGCACGCGCTAGACTGACTCTCTGCTTCTGACCGCCGCTGAGGTTGATACCCTGAAACACAGACTGTATATGTAAGGCAAAAATAATTAGTAACCAAATTAACAATTTTAATACTATACCGGTAGATTTATTGACGAACAATTGATTTAGACGGCGGGCTTGTAGACGTGAGAACATGGTAAATGATTGTGTGTAATGGCTGGATGTATGAATATGTGTGTGTGTGGGTGTTTGTGTATATATATAGTGCGTGTGTATGTGGGTGTGGGTGGGTGGGCATGTAGAAACGACGTTACAGTGACACTCATGAAACTCCACATGGTTTCTTTTGACGTTTTTGGAAGGCTGCCCTATTTTGACGTCAAAATAGGGTTCCGGTATAGATACAGCTGTTTTAGGGTTAGGTTAAGGGTTAGGGATAGCTTCAAAAATTTGAAAATGTCAAAATGTCAAGAAAATGAAAAGTGTGTCAAAATAATCCCAGTTTTTTTTTTTCACAATGTCGTTTTTACAAAAATGTGTGTGGGTGTGTGTGGGTGTGTGTGTGTGTGTGTGTGTGCGAATGCGAAGTGTGTGTATAGTTTTTGTGTATTTTGTGTGTGTGTGTTTTGAGCTTGTGTGTAAGTGTGTCTGCGTACCTGTGCAAAGTAATACACAAAGTGTAACAAAGAATAATCCTTTTTTTTTTTTTCATTTTTTTCCTTTTTTTAAAAAAAAGTAATTTTTGACATGCTAAATATTGCGAGACACAACGATCAATCTCTTCAAAGCTGTTCAACCTGGCTTCGTGAACACAGAACTGATGTATGTGCAAACGGTAAGAAATGGGTTCTTGTTAACGATGCTGTTCATCGCCACTCCCCGCCCGATCGTTGCTACGTGTTATTGATCTCTAAGGAATAGCATCGCGAACCGAAGAATAGATCTAGCAGATGGCAGTCATTTCTGCCTCACAGCAGGCTTTAATCCACACCCAGGGCTGATGTTTAAGTCTGCCGTTTCCGGAGGATTTCCGGGCTGTGCAACAGTCTAGGGGAATAGAATCTTTTGATCATCGATTCCAGCAGCTGCAACCACCGTAGACAAAACTCAGTGGATTCCCTCCCCTTTTTAGCTGTACAATCGTGGTCATGCTTCTATCACTGCGTACCTATTTCAGGGAGTTCCAAGAGAGCGATGGAGGGAATATATTTGACAGCGTGGCTTGTCAGAATGTACACAGGAAGATGAACATCGATTGCATCTGTTTTTCAAATAGAAAATTGCACTGTGTTTTAACCACTTAAAACACTATCAAACGTAAAGGGTATTATGTCATTGTTGAAATTGATAAAACCCGAATATCTGTCAATCAAAAACGTTCACTCTGGTCAGTAAGTGAAGCAACAACAGTGAGATCTTTTTATCTGCTTTAGGCTACAAATTGGAGAAGTGAAACTAGGCGAAAAAACAAGATAAAAGATGATGATGATGGTGATAATGAGGATGGTGATGGTGCTGCTGCTGCTGCTGCTGCTTCTGCTGCTGATGATGATTATTATTATTATTATTATTATTATTATTATTATTATTATTATTATTATTATTATTATTATTATTATTATTTGCATGCCTAATCTGGACTTGGCTTTAGGTGCTTTAAATGAATCCCGAACAACTTCAACTATTAAAAAAAAAAACAAGGAAAATTCATGAACTATTAACAGTTAACTTATATATATATAAAAACCACCTAATAACTCTTTCACACACATACAAACACATGCCACACACGCACACACACTGAAACACACACACATGCCACACACACACTGAAACACACACACATGCCACACACACACTGAAACACACACACACACTCACACACGCCTGTACTATAACTTTAGCATTGCAGATTGGGTGCAGGAGAGTTGTATCTGAAAATGTGTTAATGTGGTAAATTGATAAATGTTTAAAATATTAGCATTGAACAGTTAACTGCCAACACTTGCCAGCAAGCACTTGCCATTCCAAAGATTAGTGTATGTTGAGTTTAATCAGGTACCGGGACAATGGCAGACAGCGTCGATCAGACGTAGACATCAATGGTTATCCTGAGTTTCTACCGAGTAAAATAAAGGGCGACTGCTGGAGCCTAGGGTAAAATGTTGAGGTGGTTAATAAGGTCCAACGGAGTCAAACTGAGCAACGCATCCAGTCGCAGACTCTTCAAAGGCCAACTGATAGCTGGTAGATTTTGAAGACTGAGATTCTACGTTGAGCACAGTCGTTACGTTGAACAGAGTGACTGCAGTCGTTACATTGAGCAGAGTTACGGCAGTCGTTACGTTGAGCAGAATGACGTCAGTCGTTAACTGTAGCACAGGACAACTAGTTATAGCTCTAGCCATTCCCGAAACTCAAAAAGATGCGCGCTCATTTCGCCATGACCGCGTTTCGCACACACGGCATCGCTGTGAGTGGTTTGAATGAGGGTTGAAAGCAGAACTAGCCAGGCAGGCAGGGCTGATTGATGGCTGAGCGCATACTAATGATTGGAAAGAGGGGTCGGAAGCACGGAAAAACAAAAGGGGTGTTTGCTGAACAAATCCAATCCGTATTTTCAAGCCGCATTTTCTGCTACAACTATTTATTTTTTGTGTGAGGAGAGAGAGGCAGAGAAAGACAACGATGGGGAAAAGAGAAGACAGATAGTTGGATCGAGTAAATGGATTGTTCTGCAGTGTTATAATAACATGTAATTATAATTTTAAAAATTCACTGTTTATCTCAGGTGTACTAGCACTGATGTAGCTACGATCATTATTCGTGCGTAGTAAAGTGGTTACGAGAGCAGACAGAAGCAAACTATTCTGCATCGGTAAGTTATAAGAGAGGCTTGGCAGTGGTAGAATTACACTATTTTATTAATTTTTCTGTGAAGTCACTTCTGTAGTGCATAGGCCATTTGATCACAAATACTTCATTGAGAAACTGTGTTTTGCGTTCTGATCGGGTGATACTATATTGTCATCGGGATGCATTCTCCTGCTTAGAAATACTACAAAAGCTGTCCGCAGCAAATTAATCTGTCTCCATTAGTTTCAAGAGCTGTTTCTATACCGATTGATTTATAATGAAAATTAGCTGTCGTGTTCCTCTCAGGGGGCAGTTTTATGAACACACCTCTAAGTTTGTACATAACATAGAGGCATTTTTCAGTTTACTATTCGCGCTTAACACCAGTTCATAAAACTGGCCTTCTGTGTACAATTTTCCTGCATATAAAAATAATTAGAAATAACTGTCTGCAACAAAATAGTCTGCTTCATGTATCAAATTCTTGCAGTGATTAAGTTAGTATTGAGAATGCGTTGTTTGTTGGTTTGAAGTGCAGGCGAGTAACTAGCTGCAACAATCCTTATGACTGCGAACAATTATGTTTGTTTATCTCTAGTGTACTAAGCAGCCACCACGCTGTATACTTAGACTATTCCTGCATACCATTATTAGGCCCACCATTGCTATCTGCAGCACCCTATTCTGCTTCTATGAGTTACATCATATTTGTTATTTTGCGGCGATCGAATTGTATTGAAATCCATGACTGGTTCGTTTGGGGTGGATCTTATTACACTAGCTATAACAGCCACGAGGCATTATTTCTGACCACAATGCTTCAAAGAGCTGTCTGCTAGGAAATTGTCTGCTTTTGTGAAGTATTAGTTACAATGGGGACGTTTTGCAGCGATGGGGGTAGTTCGAAAACGAGCTGTTTTATTGTTATCATTATCAGAAGTTTTAGCAGTAGGATTCATAGTCTTGCGGAGCATGATTACAAATACTGCAGCAAAAGATTATTGTTTCCATGAAGTGCCAGGATATCACCGATGTTTTTTTTTTCAATGGTGCTATTTAAAACAACATCAACAACAACAACAACAACAACAACAACAACAACAACAACAACAACAACAACTCCCTTATGTTAGTAATAGGCACACAAACCAATACATTTATGGATTTACATCAAAACCGTATATTTGTAAGAGCTTTTATTATCTTTGTATTTTGTTGTATTTTAAATTTAATTTAATTTTTGGCGGTGGGGCAACCCTGACTGTGAATGTGAAAATGCTCTGTGACGCTGAAATGCGTGAGGTTGGGGCTTCTTATGTTACAGGCCAGATTGTTGCAGTAGTTGAGTTGCCTTGACAACGTGTTGCTTTATATGTCTCAGGTACTACGCAGCTACAGTACTATGTATCATTCCTGCTTAGTGTGATTACAAGCGCAGGCTGCTGTCATTCCATTTGTAAAATATTTATTGTCATCACTTTCAGCTAAATAATCTTTATTTTGAGAAGCATATTTTCTAAATAATCACTTTCTTTACAAACAATGTAAGATTTCTTTAAATAATTTTTTCCATAAATAACTTATTACTTACCTAAACAATATATTGTTTACATTAAAAATATCATGATACAGGTAGTAAATATTATTGGTGCTAAATAAATAATTATTTATGCGTTATTTAGCACATGTGTTTAATAGTGTATTTTTTTTAAAGAAATGTTTCTAAATAATGATTTACCTATATAATGCATTATTTAGCGGAATTTGCTAAATAAAATATTATTTAGAACTTGTTACTAAATAATGCATTATTTACATAAACAATTAATTGTTTTAGGGACTGTAATTTTCATTACTTAATGGATTCGTAAGTACATGTCGTATTATTGTGAGATTATTAGGTAGTGATAACGAAAATTGCTAAATCGTGATTTTACGCTGTTTTGCAAGTTACAATGAGGCAACTGCTTTATTTCAGTCTATTTTATATTTGTTCACAACAGTATTAATAATATACGAATTTGCAACGGTAGCGGCTCCGGAAAAGAGGGACCCATCAATATTTCTTCATTGGCGTGCTTGCCTTCAGAGTAACTTCCGCCATGTTTCTTGACAGTCCGACCTGCAAATCCCTGGTAGTTTCGAATAAGCTGAAACTTTCCGTTTGAAATTAAAACACAATTTACCTCAAAACAACAAACGGAAACACAATCTTAACTCAGTTTTTGGGTTAATAAATTTTAAAAAAGCTTTATTTTTTATTCTTACGGAGATACTCAAAAACTGAACACTCCCCCGCACAAAACTGACCTCGACCTTTCGTTTGGGTGTTCGGGAGATTTCATACGTTTAATCTTCGAATTTGTGGAGTGATTTATGTTGAAAACTAAACAATTAACGCACATTTTGGATACACAATCTTTGGAAAGACCTTGCATTTAATTATAGAAAGCAGTAAAATTATAAAATCCAAGTTTTCAAGGGAATCCTGGAATCCTCTAAATAATGATAATTGCAGTTCAAAACAATGAATTGTTTACGTAAATAATGCATTATTTAGCAACATCTTCTAAATAATGCTTTATTTTGCAAATTCTGCTAAGTAATGCATTATATAGGTAAACAAATAATTATTTAGAAACATTTATAAATAATACATTATTTATCCCAATCTGCTAAATAATGCATTTAGCTGATTGTGATAAATAATGTATTATTTTGAAATGTTTCTAAATAATGATTTGATGCATTTAGCGGATTGTGATAAATAATGTATTATTTATAAATGTTTCTAAATAAATGATTTGTTTACCTATTTAGAAACATTCCGCTAAATAATGCATTCTGGTCCTGATTTCAGCAGATCTTTTTATGCGGATCGGGGGTTGTCCGGTCCTGATTTGGTTCGGAAGAGTCTGCTGGACCTAAAGCAATAACTATGTAATGTAATGTAATATTGCATTATATAGGTGAATAATTTTATTATTTAGCAACAATGTCTTATTTACCTATATTTACGTAAACAATGCACACAGGTTAAATTTAAAAATAACAGAGAGAGAGAGAGAGAGAGAGAGAGAGAGAGAACACAACCTATTTTTGGGTAGGCTGGGTTTGGGTGCGCCACAGGCTGTGACTACGGCCTTCCCCAGGAAAGCCTTCACAGAATTTCTCGATAAAAAGGGACAATAAAGTGTCGAACATCAAATTTAAAAATTGTCCTGCGTAAAACCCCGATCACACAAATTAAAGCTACCCGCAGCACAGCAAGTGGCGCCGGGTGCAGTTCCACGCTTGCTATAGTCCACAGGCGCTTGTGTCTTGAGAAGATAACGTCGTCTCTATAGGACGTGCCCATCTTCGTACTTTAATACTCGTATCAAGGTTTCAAACTCCTTTCAAAGAAAATCGCAGGTCGCGGCTTTTTTTTGGGGGGTGGGTGGGTGGTGGGGGGGTGGGGGTGGGTGGGTGGGTGGTGTGGTGGTGGGGGGAGTGGGGGGTGGGTGTGTGTGTGTGTCTCAAAATCTTTATAAAGCAGGGGCGGATCTTGTTCTTGTGCCACTTGTGCACATGCACACCCCCCTGGCGGTCCAAAAGAAAAAAAAAAAAAGAAAAGGAGGGAGAAAAGGAGAAGAAAGAAGAGAAAAAAATTACTAATTCTCACTCGCCACACAGTTTCATGTACCTCCAAATTAGGTTGTTTTTTTTTTTGTTTTTTTTTTTGTGTGTGACCAAACTTGTACATGCATCAGGTCAGTTTTGAATAAAACTGATGTGAGTGGCTATTTCTTGTTTTATTTGCAGTAACTTTATCTGTCTTTGTATAAGCCTTTATGCAAGATGTTCTGCTATTGTAAATTTTATCATCAGAGTTTGCAGAGGGGTGTTTGTGTGTGTGTGTGTGTGTGTGTGTGTGGGGGGGACTAAACTTAAAGAGGACTTTTAGCACAAAACAATACTATTTTCAGTCCTTAAAATAATGCCCAAAATGCACCAGATTGCACAGATTTTAACCATTATTTTCCCCCGGACCCCCCCTAGTACACTCGCCTGCTTCGCAGGCTCGCGCTTGTGGCTACGCCACTTCGCATTAGTGCACTGTGCACACCCCCTCAACAAAGGAAAGATCCGCCCCTGTAAAGGGATTAAAAGATTACTCCCGAAAGAAGTTGGCTCAATGGATTCAACAGTGATTCATGCAAACATCTGACGTAATAAATATGCGCAGTGTACATGTATTTTGAACACCATTCAATCTCTGTAAAATTGTTTTTTTTTTTAAAATTATTTTTAAAAAAAAATCTTTTTACATGATTACTGGACGAATGTAGAATGAAGGAGTGACGTATGACGGCTAACATTGCAGTTGCCAAAACATACAAGCTATTAGGCCTATTCAAGGGAACGTCCTCTTGTTTCATTTCAATCGCAAAGTGCATCATGGGAGTTAAGTTTACACCGAAACCGGTTACTACCGAAGGTAGTTCTAGTTGCGGTAAGCCTATATTTCACAGACCCAACTTCCGTCAAGTAATCATAATAAACATGATTTATTTTAAAAACAATTGAAAGGGTTTGAAAACAGACTGCGCATATGTATTACTTTGTATGTTTGCATGAATCACTGTTGAATCGATTGAGTCGCATTGTATCGAAGAAACCTTTTAGTTTTCTTTATATAGATTTTAAAAAATGCGATGATATTACTAGAAATTAGATATACAGGGTGTTCCAAAAGTCTTGGGCACATTTTGACATTGAATATTTCCGAAACTATTAAGGATATAAAAACGCTTCTTGTAAATTCAGAAAGCTTGTAATCTCAATTTTTACATGGAATGTTCAAAGATGTTCAATGTGAGCACCATTGGTCACACGACACACATCAAGCCGATAGTCAAATTCTTGCCAAACGCGTCCCAGCATTTTCTGGTTGAGTGAACGCCATTAATGGGTCTGAAAAGAAATAAAAAAATCAACAGCTTTACAAAAACTTAATGTAATTAGCTTTAAAATGGCACAACTTTTATCTTACTACCATTCATAGTAATTGAGATATGGGGACTTCAAATGTGCCCAAGACTTTTGGAACACCCTGTATATTTATATAGATCTATATTTATATGATCTATAGCTCCATAGAGCAAGTGAGTACAGAATGATTAATTGTTTAGGAAATTCAATGAGTACTAAATAATTCATTGTTTAGGAAAGTCAACGAGTAGGCTTACAAAAATATTCATTGTTTATGTGATTCATAATAATAATAATAATAATAATAATAATAATAATAATAATAATAATAATAATAATAATACAGGGTGCTATCACGCGCTTTTTCTTCAATCTAACTTAAAGCAGGGCGATCTGAAGAGATCAAACATTACAGAAGTCGTAACAGAAATACATTTTATTTTAGAAATTTTAGATTGCCTGCATCCAATATAATTATTGAATTATTATTATTAGATTCAGAAATGATTCAATTTATTGGATAATTTTTTTAAAAAATGTGTCCTTTTATTTCAAAACACATAATTTTAACCAGCCTTACAACGAGCAGCAGCAACAAGACCACACGTACACGAGTTCACTGTAAAAACTCATAAAATGGGCATTCGCGCCGAAAAACATGACAACTGGAGTGAATAACAGCGTATAAGCCTTATTAGAAGACATTCTCCTAGATTTGATAGATCTGTTGGTGGTAAATGTGATAATGCCAAAGTGTGGCTAAGCGTGCACACAAACAGCCTTTCTATTAAGGTTACCTCTCAGTGGAAAGTGATTTGATAATAATCATTGGTCAACAGCAGCATGAAGTTATCCATCGATTTCACGTTGACTGGATGGTCTGTAAAATGCTTATGTGCGTTTGTCTTCTTCTCAACAACGGTGAGTTTGATTCTATCTATCTATCTATCTATCTATCTATCTATCTATCTATCTATCTATCTATCTATCTATCTATCTATCTATCTATCTATCTATCTATCTATCTATCTATCTATCTATCTATCTATCTATCTATCTATCTATCTATCTATCTATCTATCTATCTATCTATCTATCTATCTATCTATCTATCTATCTATCTATCTATCTATCTATCTATCTATCTATCTATCTATCTATCTATCTATCTATCTATCTATCTATCTATCTATCTATCTATCTATCTATCTGGCTGGCTGGCTGTCTTTTTATTTTAGAAGATTAGATTTTTTTTTTTAAAATACAGAAGACAAAATTTAGAAGACTAAGAGTATGTTTTGATCTAACGCAGGTCATCAGATGCGCCCTATCCTATCCTATCCGAACCCGTAACTCTAAAGGCTAAAGGCGCATCGTTTAACAACTAAGCACTATCCTATCCTATCCCGAAACTCAAAAGTCGTTGGGGAACCACAAATGATCGTTTAACCAGCGTACTCCATCTTTTTCTGTCCCCAGCAACCCTGGTGGCTTTGCTCCACGTCAAGCCAGTCCATTCTCATTTCTCGAATGCTATCCCCTCACCTCTGTTTTTTGTTTCCCTCTTCTTCTGCGTCCTTGAAAAGTGCCTTGCAGGATGGTCTTTGCAAAGCTTGATACTCTGGTGATGTTGCCATAACATCGGAGTTTCCGTTTTTTCATCACTATGAGCATGTCATAGTGTTGTCCAATGGCTTGTGTGATGGTCTGTCGGACTTCGTCGTTGGTGATGTGCTGGGTATAGGAAAGGCCCAGAAGTTTTCTGTAGCACCCCATCTCCATGCTTTGTGTTCTTTGTTTGTAGGTCTCCTTTGAGGGTCCATGTTTTACAAGGGTGTAGGAAGATGGAGATGACAAGGGAGCGCAGCAGCCTTACCTTAGTGTGTAGACTGATGGTCCTGTCTTTCCAAATGGGCTTCAATCTTGTCAGGGCAGCAGTTTGTGCGATCCTGGAGAGGATTTCCTGTCGGGACCCATTGTATGATAGAATGGCTCCTAAATATTTGTATTTATGCACCGTGTTGAGGGATTGGCCTTGGACTCTAATGTCCTTGTTGATGCCATTGGTGTTGTTGGTCATCGTTTTGGTCTTCTCTGAACTTATTTTAATTCCAAAGGCACTGGAGGTAGTGTCAAGCCTCTGCACCAGCTGTTCCAGTTCTTGTTCCTTTCCAGCCAATCCATCAATTTCATCCGCAAAACGGAGGTTGGAGATTGCTCTACCCCCTTTGCTGACTGTGCCTTCGTGATCTGCAAGGCCATCTGAAATGATGCGCTCTAGAAAGATGTTGAAGAGTGTTAGAGAGAGTAGGCATCCTTGACGCACGCCGATTGTTGTTCTGAAGCAGTTCCCGATAGCGCTGTTGTGCACTGGTAGCCTTGTCATACAGGCTTTTGATGACTTCAAAAGTGTTAGGGCTAACCACTAAGCACAGTCTTGGTTTACCAGGCATGAGGTGAGAGGGGGAAGGACGTAGTGCTTGCTGTGTTCACTTGTTTGCTGGCTCTCCCTGTGTACTTCTATTGTTTGCTGGCTCTCCTTGTGTACTTCTATTGTTTGCTGGCTCTCCCTGTGTACTTCTATTGTTAATGGCTCTCCCTCTGTACTTCCATTGTTTGCTGTGTCTCCCTTTGTACTACTATTGTTTGCTGGCTCTCCCTGTGTACTTCTATTTGTTTGCTGGCTCTCCCTGTGTACTTCTATTGTTTGCTGGCTCTCCATCTGTACTTCAATTGTTTGTTGGCTCTCCCTGTGTACTTCGATTGTTTGCTGGCTCTCCCTGTGTACTTCGCTTGTTTTCTGGCTCTCCCTCTGTACTTCTTTTGTTTGCTGGCTCTCCCTGTGTACTTCTTTTATTTGCTGGCTCTCCCTGTGTACTTCAATTGTTTGCTGGCTCTCCCTGTGTACTTCGCTTGTTTGCTGGCTCTCCCTCTGTACTTCTTTTGTTTGCTGGCTCTCACTCTGTACTTCAATTGTTTGCTGGCTCTCCCTGTGTACTTCTTTTGTTTGCTGGCTCTCCCTGTGTACTTCTATTGTTTGCTGGCTCTCACTCTGTACTTCTATTGTTTGCTGGCTCTCCATCTGTACTTCAATTGTTTGCTGGCTCTCCCTGTGTACTTCGCTTGTTTGCTGGCTCTCACTGTACTGTATACTTCGCTTGTTTGCTGGCTCTCCCTGTATACTTCGCTTGTTTGCTGGCTCTCCCTGTGTACTTCGCTTGTTTGCTGGCTCTCCCTGTATACTTCGCTTGTTTGCTGGCTCTCCCTGTGTACTTCGCTTGTTTGCTGGCTCTCCCTGTATACTTCTTTTGTTTGCTGGCTCTCCCTGTATACTTCTTTTGTTTGCTGGCTCTCCCTGTATACTTCTTTTGTTTGCTGGCTCTCCCTGTGTATTTCGCTTGTTTGCTGGCTCTCCCTCTGTACTTCGCTTGTTTGTTGTGAAACAAGAATTGTTGATGAACTGAATGTTCGTATTGTTCACAGTTACGAGGGTTGTCTATCGGCACGTCAGCTTCTACGGGTAAGTTAGCGTGTTTGCCTTTCTTTGTTATTATGAAGGTCGTATTAAATTACCTTGTTTTTGTCTTAAAATGGTGGGTTATAGACGTTTGTATGTATATTTGATATATGATTGTACTGATCTACGATAGTATAGCAATGTAGCAATTCCTTCTTTGAAGTAATAATATGTGTTGTATTGTTTTGTAATTGTGTGGGGTGAAATTGTATTGTGGTAAATTGTATTGTGTTAATTTTGTATTGTGTTATATTGTATTGTGTTATAGTGTGTTGTGTTGCATTGTATTGTATTGTATTGGGTTATATTTTATTGTGTTGTTTTATATTGTATTGTTATATTGTATTGTTATATTGTATTGTGTTATATTGCATTATATTGTGTTATATTGTATTGTGTTATATTGTTCTTTTTTATATTGCATTGTATTGTGCTGTATTGTATTGTGTTATATTGTATGTTATTGTGCTATGTGGTATTGTATTGTGTTGTATTAATTGTATTGTAATATATTACATTGTATTGGGGTTTATTGTATTGTGTTATATTGTATTGTATTGATTGCATTGTGTTATATTGTGTTGTGTTATATTGTATTGTGTTATATTGTTCATCATATATGCCCTGTGGGTTCGGGCACTGAATAGAATATACCCAACGTTTCCCGATGTGTCGTAAGAGGCGACTAACAGGGGTGATGTCAGCACGGCATCTCTGGGCGAAAGTCTTCTACACAGAAGTCACCGGCCAGAGCGGAGGAATCTCACGTTACTACAGGTTCAACGACTACTTGCGCGGAGCTAAAGTGAGTCACACTGTACTCGTGGATTTCGGCTGTGGCCAACACCCCGGAGAGGATCTGACCGCGACAGGTCTTTTTTGCCCAAGACACAAGCTTTTAGGTTTTGAAGCTAGGTCAGCCAGGCTAGCTATAAATAGCTTCGCCTGTGCTCTTCTTTCCTTTCCTTTCACTGAAAGGGAGGGTGTAGGCAAGCTATAAATAGCCCGCAGCCAGCAAAATGTGAGAGAACCTAAGAGTGCTGATCACATAGGCATTGAGCAGGTGTGTAGGATGAAGAGAACCACTCACTCCATACCGGATAGGTCGTCACCCGGGTCACCAAGGACCGCGCCGTCTGTTGGCCACCAGGACAGAGGTGATAAGTGGGTTCACTTAGCAAGGTCCGCGCGATAGACAACATCGTCATTGAAACCTGGAATGTCAGGACCCTAACTAAAAAAAAAAGGTAAAGGTAGTCCCATAGCCTTGTGGCCGTAGGGGAGCGTGATGTTGGAGATCACACTTATCTTGGGCCAGCGTAATGAGGCTCTTGGAGTTTGCCAGATACAACAATCTGATACTGGCAAGCACACTTGGTCCCCACAAAAAATCCAGACGATGGACCTGGCACAGTCCCAGCTAAGAGCATCACAACCATATTGACTACACAATGGTCAAGAAACGCTTTAGATCAAGCATCAACATTGGCAGGACACGCACTTTTCTAGGAGCAGACGTCGGAAGAGAACACGATCTCGTGATGTTATCTTTCCGGCTCCATTTGAAGAGAGTAAACACAGCAAAATGCACCAGGCTGAAGTTCGACCTGGACAAACTGCAATATTCCAATTCACAATTGGAAGGAAATTTGCACCGATGCTCGATTTGGGAGATGGTGAAGTAGATGTCAACGCCATGACCACCACCTTCAACTCAGCTGTGACAGATGCCGCCACCAGAGGTGCCAACCAGTACGGATTGACCGTATTTAATTCCGGCGAAGTGAATTAAATACGGAAATACGGCATCTTTTATAAAAATACGGAGAAGTTGCCGATCGTTTATCTTTGCCAGCGGTGCTTCTGTTACGGTTTCTGGTCTCATAATAGTACTCCTGCACTCACTGAGCTGCGCTCTCTGGTCATCTCCATCTTCCTATATGCTTGCGAAGCATGGACCCTCACAGCAGATCTCCAACGAAGAATACAAAGCATGGAGATGAGGTGCTACAGAAGACTTCTGTGCATTTCCTATACCCAACACATCACCAACGTTGAAGTCCGACAGACCATCACACAAGCCATTGGACAACACGATGACCTGCTCACAGTGGTGAAGAAACGGAAACTCCGATGGTATGGCCACGTCACCAGATCATCAGGCCTTGCAAAGACCATTCTGCAAGGCACAGTGCAAGGAGGTAGAAGAAGGGGGAGACCGAAAAAGAGGTGGGAGGACAACATTCGAGAATGGACTGGTTTGACACTGAGCGAAGCCATGAGGGCTGCTGAGGACAGAGAAAGATGGAGTATGCTGGTTAAGCGATCATCTGTGGTGCCCCTACGACCTTCGGGTTATGGGACAGGATAGGATAGGATAGGCACTCACTGAACGTCGTTGTGTTCAACAAGCTGATTTTCATGGTGATTTTAGAGTAAAACAAGTGTGGTGTTCAACAAGCTGATTTTGATCGTGATTTTAGAGGACTGAAAATAGCCTGCTGTTTCAGAGGGAAGCCTGTCATTACTTTATAGTGTCATAGGCTGGGTTTTGCAAGAAAAAAAAATACTGACAAGTGTTAAAAAATACTGACAAACAGGTCCGGAAATACTGACAAGAAGTTTAGGTGGTTGGCATCTCTGCGCCACTGAAATCCTTGGCAAGCACCGCACACAAGAAGAAACCGTGGATCAAACCTGAACTTTTGGACCTGTGTAACAAACGAAGAGAGATAAAAAAAAAATAAAGGGAACACCTCACAGGGAACTGATGCCTACCAAAAAATCAACAACGACGTCAGAAAAGATAAGCGCATAGAAAAGGTGAACTGGATATAAGATCAATGCCAGGAAATAGAGAACAGTCTGAACAAGAACAATAGCAAGGAAGCCTACCAGACTGTGAAGCGGCTGACAAATGTTAAACAGCCCAAGGTCACCATGATCCAAAGCAAGTCTGGCATGTGACTTACAGAAGAGCAAGAATTCTTGGATAGGTTGTCAGAGGACCTTTACAACCACACACCAAACGGAGACTCTTCAGTTCTAGCATGTACCAATAACTCAGAGGAAGAAGAAATCCTCCCAATGCTCCGAGAAGAAGTTAAGGCAGCAGTGCAATCACTGAAGAAGGGGAAGTCAGCGGGAGTGGACAACATACCCGCCGAATTGCTAAAAGCAGGAGGAGAAGCGATGGTTGACGCCCCCACCGTTATTTGTCACACGATCTGGCAGAATGGGGAGTGGCCTACACCATGGACCAAGTCGCTTGTCACCACTCTTCCCCCAAAAAGTAAACTTCAGGAGTGTAAAAACTACCGCACCATCAGCCTCATCAGCCATCCCAGCAAGGTCTTCCTGAAAAGAATACTAAGCAGGTTGAAACCCCAAGATGAACAAATCATAGCTGAAGAACAAGCAGGATTCAAGGCAGGGCGAAGTACCACTGAATAGATTTTTAACCTCAGAATAATCTGGGAGAAATACCTACAGCACCAACAACATCTATATCATGTGTTTGTACACTTCAAGAAAGCGTTTGACCGAGTCTGGCATGCAGCTCTGTAGGCAACCTTAGCCATAACAGTGTACAACATCAGCCCTAACATTATTAAAGTCAACCAAGACCTGTATGAAAATACTACCAGTGCAGTCCTCCACAACAGCGCCATCGGGAACTGGTTCAGAACAACAATCGGAGTGCGTCAAGGATGCCTACTCTCTCCAACACTCTTTAACATATTTTTAGAGCGCATCATTTCAGATGCCTTTGCAGATCACAAAAGCACAGTCAGCACAGGGGGTAGAGCAATCTCCAACCTCCGTTTTGCAGATGACATTGTGGATTAGCTGAAGAGGAACAAGAACTTAAACAGCTGGTACAAAGCCTTGACACCACTTCTAGAGCTCCTTTGGAATAAAAATAAATGCAGAGATGACCAAAATGATGACCAACAACGCCAATGGCATCAACACGGTCATCAACGTCCAAGGCTAATCCCTTTACACAGTGCATAGCTTCAAATATTTAGAAGCTGTTGTATCAGACAATGAATCCCGTCAGGAAGTCCTATCCAAGATCGCTCACACAATCGCTGCCCTGACAAAGTTGAAGCCCATTTGGAAAGACAGGACCATCAGTCTACATACCATGTTAAGGCTGCTGCGCTCCCTTGTCATCTCCATCTTCCTATACGCTTGCAAAACATAAGCCCTCACAGCAATGAATAATACAAAACTTGGGGATGAGGTGCTACAGAAAACTTCTGGGCATTTCCTATACCTAGCACATCACTAACAACGAAGTCCGACAGATCATCACACAAGCCTTTGGACAACACGATGATATGCTCACAGTGGTGAAAAAACGGAAACTCCGATGGTATGGCCACGTCACCAGAGCATCAGGTCTTGCAAAGACCATCATGCAAGGCACGTTGCAAGGAGGCAAAAGACGAGGGAGACAGAAAAAGAGGTGGGAGGACAACATTCGAGAATGGACGGACTTGACACTGAACGAAGCCATGAGGGTTGCTGAGGATAGAGAAAGATGGAGTACGCTGGTTAAACGATCATCTGTGGTGCTCCAAAGATTTTCGGGTTACGGGATAGAGTAAAATATGATTGTATTATATTTATAGTATCGTATTGGTGTTTTGTTGTATTATATTGCATTGTGTTATGTTGTATTGTGTTGCGTTGCGTTGCATTGTATGTTTTTGTATTGTATTGTAGACATCTATCTGTGTAACCGTAGACATACGTACCCAAAAATATTTTAAATTGGACTTTTGCATAATTAATTAATTAATGTATTTATTTATTTACTTACTTATTTATCATAAAACATAAAATATATGTGTATACAGTGTAAACACTGCTTTCAGAATCAGAATCAGAATCAGAATCTTTATTGTCCCCATGAAAACACAAGGAAATGTGTGTGCGGCGTACACTTCATCAACACAACGGCACAACAGTAAATAATATTGCAGATAATGATAAACACGTCAAGAGTGTGATTCAGCAGACGTCTGGTTCCATTGTAAAGATTTTAAAACACTTCTCCTTTTAACGTGTGTATGTGTGTGTGCGTGCGTGCGTGCGTGCGTGTGTGTGTGTGTGTGTGTGTGTGTGTGTGTGTTGCAGACGACGCAGCCCTATGGGAAAATGCCCAACTGCTGCTTAACGAAGCTGAACATCACGCCATTGCCAGCGTCGGTAGGGATAACTCATTATTTTAACTTCTACAAAAAAAAAAAGAAAAAAAAAGCGCCTAGTCTAAACGAGCAAGCAGACCGACAGGTAGATAGACAGGCACACACACAGGCAAGCAGATGGGTGCAAACTGGTTCGGCTAGACAGATCGTTTACCCCGTCATGCACCTATCTGTATTGGCGTAGCACTTAACCAACTTATTATACCGCCTCTAAACGTAGGCCTATATACCGCCTCTAAACGTAGGCCTATATACCGCCTCTAAACGTAGGCCTATATACCGCCTCTAAACGTAGGCCTATATACCGCCTCTAAACGTAGGCCCCTCTAAACGTTGGCCTATATACCGCCTCTAAACGTAGGCCCCTCTAAACATAGGCCTGTATACCGCCTGTAAACGTAGGCCTATATACCGCCTGTAAACGTAGGCCCCTCTAAACGTAGGCCTATATACCGCCTGTAAACGTAGGCCCCTCTAAACGTAGGCCTATATACCGCCTGTAAACGTAGGCCCCTCTAAACGTAGGCCTATGTACCGCCTCTAAACGTAGGCCTATATACCGCCTCTAAACGTAGGCCTAGTTCAGTGAGGGAAGGAGAGGAATGGAGGTGCGCGGTAAACTAAATTAGTTTGGTCTGTCCTACTGTGTGACTGTCTGCCTGTCCGTCTGTCCGCGTTGTTTGTCAGAGTCCGGTGGCTGGATTTATAATTTGATTTAATGTTTGGTGTACGACTCCCTCCCGTCAGCACCTCGTTCTATCAAACAGGTTTCACTCCATTTGATGTTACCGAATTGTAACCCTTTGTAGTTGATATTATGATCTTCATATTTTCAGATCGCCTCTTTACAGTGGACTAGGTGTATCTCAATCAATCCTTATCCATCAGTCAATCAGTCCATCCAGGCTTCCTGTTGTGCGTGTTCTAGCCTTGCTGACACTACTATAGAATGGTTGGAAATAGCTGAAAGTAAATGGGGTTGTTAGAGCACACATATCAGCCTCATAGTTCATTTTCAAGTTCACATTAAGTGTTGCACCATTGAAAAAAGAAGAAGATTGAGCTCTTTCCAAACTACGGGTTTGCAGACTACCATTTCTGTGCCATTTGCTAATCCAGTTCAACGCCATTTGTTAGCTTAAAATGTAGATAGTAGTAGAAGTAGTAGTAGTAGTAGTAGTAGTAGTAGTAGTAGTAGTAGTAGTAGTAGTAGTAGTAGTAGTAGTGGTAGTAGTAGTAGTAGTAGTTGTTGTTGTAGTAGAGTAAGAAATTTCAAAAAAAAACTTTAATTTCATTAACTTATTTCAATTGCATTGTCTTATCCTATCCCATAACTCGGAGGTCGTTGGGGCACCACAGATGATCGTTTATCCAGCGTACTCCATCTTTCTCTGTCCTCAGCAAACCTCATGGCTTCGCTCAGTGTCAAGCCAGTCCATTCTCGAATGTTGTCCTCCCATCTCTTTTTCTGTATCCCTCTCCTTCTACCTCCTTGCACTGTGCCTTGCAGGATGGTCTTTGCAAGGCCTGATGCTCTGGTGACGTGGCCATACCATCGGAGTTTCCGTTTTTTCACCACTGTGAGCAGGTCATCGTGTTGTCCAATGGCTTGTGTGATGGTCTGTCGGACTTCGTCGTTGGTGATGTGCTGGTTATAGGAAATGCCCAGAAGTCTTCTGTAGCACATCTCCATGCTTTGTATTCTTCGTTGTAGATCTGCTGTGAGGGTCCATGTTTCGCAAGTGTTTAGGAAGATGGAGCTGACAAGGGAGCGCAGTAGTCTTACATTGTATTGTATTGTATTGTATTGTATTGTATTGTATTGTATTGTATTGTATCGGTATCTTTCTGTTTACAGACGGAGATCCAGATTTCATCGTTGGCGTTCAGGGACTGTCTCAGCCCCTCTGCTTCCGGTTGGAGGGCGAGCCAGGTCACGTGGTCAGGCTGCTGCAAGACCCAGAAACAGGTCAGAGGCCCTGTCACAGGTCACGCCAGCTCACGTGACCCAAAGGATTGTATTTTGTAAGGGTGAACCTTGACGACGCGACTTTTTTTTAGCTTGATTTGACTCGCTAAACTAACAATGACAGCTCGTTTCTATGCAAATGACGGCAATAGAAGGAATAGGGATTTACTATAGGGGAAGCCTTTTGACTCGTCTTGACCTTAGGAAATTACAATAACAGTCAAATCTCCAGTGTAAGAGGTCTGTGATGCATTTACTCTGCGTTGACGCCGACTCAAAAGTCTCATATATTGTATGTGTGTGTGTGTGTGTGTGTTTGTGTGTGTGTGTGGGTGTGTGAGAGAGACGGCTCGCATTAATGCAGACCCTGGCAGACGATCCGCAGGCCAGGAGCACAGTTTGGGAGAAGGGAGGAGTAGACACTGATTTACGTCACCGTTCTTTTGCAATCACATTTAGGCCTACGCTTTTTCTTGCATGACGCCTATTGTGATGATCGTCATTATTCCGAGGCTTCTACTTCTTCGGATGAGAGTATAAACCGAGGTCTAATCCGTGCATGCACGCAATCCCTCGCACGGACTTTCAAAGATCCTGACGCTCATGTCCTAGGCGGGGGTGTGCCAGTTGCATAAATACACTCAGGAAGTTCTAGGTCCCTTTCCCCCGCAAGATTGTGCTCAGTTGTCATGGGCGCCAGACCATACGCCTAAGGCTGCAAACAGGCTGTTTTGTATCGGCCAGCGCCATGAGCAGATCTGACGCATGAAGAGAGCTATATGAGAACGATCAATATATACTGCTGCTGATAATGAAACCGCTTCTGCCACTTCTGCTTTTGTTTACAGTGCTGCTGTTTGTGATGTGCATGCTGCTGCTGCTGATAATGATGATAATAATGGTGATGACTACGACGACGATGACAACATCGCCATTGATAATGCTACTGTTTTGATGATGGTGATGATAATGATATTGATGATGATGATGATGATGATGGTGATGATGATGATGATGATGATGATGATGATATCGCCATTAATATCGCCATTGTAGTTGTTATTGTGTATTTATAACCTATTGTGTAGGCGTGGTGGTGAATGCACGCATCAACAGACCAGTCCCAGGGTCCAACAAAACCTACCTCAGCGCCATCCTCATCGCTCGCCGACACTTTAGACTGGTGGCCAAGGTACAGAACAAGCCTTTGTCCCTTCTATAGGCTTTTTTTTTTTAAATCAGATAATCGCAAGTACATTGGATGATGATTAAAATATACTACTACTACTATTACTATACTACTACTATTCTACTACTATTCTACTACTATTACTCTACTACTACTTCTCGTCCTCTACTACTACTACTCTACTACTACGCTACACTACTCTAATACAACTACTACTGCTCTACTACTACTCTATTTATGTGACCAAACTACTACTGTACTACTACTACTCTACTACAACTACTCTACTACTACAACTACTAGTCTTCTACTACTACTCTACTTCTACTACTCTACTACTACTCTACTACTACTACTTCTCTACTACTACTACTACTACTCTACTACTACCACTATCGATCGTTCTTTTACCAGAATTCCTAAAGTTGTGTGAGAGACAGATCACGGCACTTTGGTCACATAAAATTTATATTTGTTCTCGGGAATTTTAGTATCATTTGACTACTACTATTATTACTCTATTACTACTACTCTACTACTACTCTACTACTACTATTCTACTACTACTACTCTACTACTACTACTCTACTACAACTACTCTACTACTACAACTACTAGTCTTCTACTACTACTCTACTTCTACTACTCTACTACTACTCTACTACTGACCCCTTGGGGTCATGAGCAATCTTGCCACTGTAGATTGTTCTAACCTATAAAGGGTACAGTGAAAGCCCCAGTTGAAAACCTGTCTTGCCTTTGTAGGCATGACAAATTAACTGCGGCAACAGTTCCCCCCGTTGGAGTGCCGGGGGTTTCAGTATAAATAGTATCCCCACTTTCTGGAAATTTAGTGCTTTAAATTCCCACTGTCGCTGTCTTCCTCATTTGCTCTTTCCCATTCCCGATCTGTCCTACCACTCTGCTATACTATCTTCTTCTTCGCTAGATCAATGACCTACCTTTTTTCTTGAAAACTCTTCCTGGACAGGACTCCTTGTTTGTGTATGAGGTCTGTTGGATCAGCTTGGGAATGTTGGACGCTTTCTGCCGGGTGGTCACTAGGGCTTCCTATGAATGTACTATTTCGCACTATAGGCATTTTATATGTATGTTTTTTGTTGATGATTTATAATGATGTTTGTATTCTATTTTGTTTTTGTAATCGGGGAGTTCGCGTAGTTGAGGTCAACCCTCAGCCGTCCCTCGCGTGGGATGTCTTTATTGTAAAGTGACTGGCCGGTGGAGGGCATTCAATTTTCCCACTGGGGTTGTTTCCACAGATCTTTTATGCGGATCGGGGGTTGTCCGGTCCTGATTTGGCTCGGAAGAGTCCGCTGGACCTAAAGCAAAAATCAATCAATCAATCAACTCTACTACTACTACTTCTCTACTACTACTACTACTACTCTACTACTACTACTACTACTCTAGTACTACTACTACTACTCTACTACTACTACTACTACTACTACTACTCTAGTACTACTACTACTACTCTACTACTACTACTACTTCTCTACTACTACTACTACTCTACTACTACTACTACTACTCTAGTACTACTACTACTACTATTTATTGTAGCGCAGTAGTGTAGCGTCTTAGGCACAGGCTAGCAATGTTTGATGTTAAGCAGCGTAGTGGTGGGTTAGTACATGGATGGGTGACCATGCTAGCAATGTTTGATGTTAAGCAGTGTAGTGGTGGGTTAGTACTTGGATGACCAGGCTAGCAATGTTTGATGTTAAGCAGTGTAGTGGTGGGTTAGTACTTGGATGGGTGATCATGCTAGCAATGTTTGATGTTAAGCAGTGTTGTGGTGGGTTAGTACATGGATGGGTGACCATGCTAGCAATGTTTGATGTTAAGCAGTGTAGTGGTGGGTTAGTACTTGGATGACCATGCTAGCAATGTTTGATGTTAAGCAGTGTAGTGGTGGGTTAGTACTTGGATGGGTGACCATGCTAGCAGTGTTTGATGTTAAGCAGTGTAGTGGTGGGTTAGTACATGGATGGGTGACCATGCTAGCAATGTTTGATGTTAAGCAGTGTAGTGGTGGGTTAGTACTTGGATGACCATGCTAGCAATGTTTGATGTTAACCATTGTAGTGGTGGGTTAGTACTTGGATAGGTGACCATGATAGCAATGTTTGATGTTAAGCAGTGTAGTGGTGGTTAAGTACTTGGATGACCATGCTAGCAGTGTTTGATGTTAAGCAGTGTAGTGGTGGGTTAGTACTTGGATGACCATGCTAGCAATGTTTGATGTTAAGGAGTGCAGTGGTGGTTTAGTACTTGGATGACCATGCTAGCAGTGTTTGATGTTAAGCAGTGTAGTGGTGGGTTAGTACTTGGATGACCATGCTAGCAGTGTTTGATGTTAAGCAGTGTAGTGGTGGGTTAGTACTTGGATGACCATGCTAGCAATGTTTGATGTTAAGCAGTGTAGTGGTGGGTTAGTACTTGGATGACCATGCTAGCAGTGTTTGATGTTAAGCAGTGTAGTGGTGGGTTAGTACTTGGGTGACCATGCTAACAATGTTTGATGTTAAGCAGTGTAGTGGTGGGCTAGTACTTGGATGGGTAACCATGCTAGCAATGTTTGATGTTAAGCCACGTCGGGAAGGGTTAGTACTTGGATGGGTGACCACGCCTGAAAGACAACCACCAAAAGACACACAAAGATGGAAACAAGCGCCAGGCACTCCCCAGTCCACACAACTGTCAATGGGTGGGGACCTGGATCTGTCAATGGGTGGGGACCTGGATCTGTCAATGGGTGGGGACCTGGATCTGTTCACAAATGTGGGCCGGGAAGGTGAAACAGAGAGCGAGAGAGAGAGAGGGGGGGGGGGGGGAGACAGGTACTGCCCTCATTAAACTGGCCTAGAGGAAAGGGAGGTCCAAACGCTTGCCACCCAACGACCCAAAAGTTAGGGGAACATCTTTGACTACACCAACTACTACTGCTACTATTGCTGCTGCTACTACTACTACCGCTGTGCTATTACTACTGCTGCTACTACTACTGGAGCTGCTACTGCTGCTATTACTACTACTACTACTACTACTGTTGCTGCTCCTATTATTACTGGGTCCCTCTACCCTACTACTACTGCTGCTATTACTATTGCTACTACTACTACCACTGCTACTAATACTGATTCTCCTATTACTACTGCGCCTCCCCCTTCTACCACTACTACTACTGCTTCTCATATTACTACTGCTACTGTTACTAATAATACTGCCGCTACTACTACTATTACCACCACTACTTCTACTACTTTTCATATTACTACTGCTACTACTACTACTACTGCTTTTCATATTACTACTGCTACTGTTACTACTACTGTGCTGCTGCTGTTACTACTGTTACCACCACCACTACTACTACTCGATGCTGTATCCTACAATAGTTTGAATTGTAAACGCGAACCCCCGTTGGGGTGCCGGGGGTTTCAGTATAAATAGTATCCCCACTTT
>CM072514.1:14074590-14099590 GCA_036898135.1 Oncomelania hupensis | reverse complement strand
GAGAAGACCTGAACTATACAAGGTCATCGTCGTCATCATCATCATCGTCTCATGGACTCGGTTATAATTCAAACTTTTTAGACTGTTTTCCAGCATTTTCTGAGGTTGTCCACATAGAAAGAACAAAATATTTAAACAGACAAAACAAAATTTTGACCTGCCTTTTCAGAGTTCTTAAAATATGGCACAATGCAGTTCAATTCAAACGTAATTTAATTCAATCCCTTGTATTCGACGTCTTTACGCTGTTAAGTTGTTTAGTCTAAAACAAATGTGTGGTTCTGTTCAACACGTTGTTGCAACGCCACAAGGAAATTGGGTTTTTATTTGTACTGTATCTATAGTTTGCGTTTAGTTTATTTGATTGAATGTAGCTTACCCACACTGTTGTTTAGTTTAGTGTTGTCTATTCTAGTCTAGTCTGATACGAGGCTTGTTTGGATGTGGGTAAAACACTCTTGCACTCTTTGGAGGTAAACATTTCTGGTTAATGTAGAGTCGCCATTTTGTATGTTTTCCAGGCCAGTTCCTGTACAAGGAGGTCACCCTGCAGCGCGTTCATCGCAAAGCTAACGGCAAGACCAAAGCACGTCTGCTGGTGCACAGGCCACAACCACACAAGGTCAAGGCCACGCTGCGCACGCGCCTCAACCTGGCGCTGAACTCTTCCAGCACGTGCTGGTGGCTGAGGGAGGAGGGGCGGGGTGTGGTAGACGGAAGTTACAACAGTTACAGAGTACCGCGTTTCCGGAACTCGGATTTACTTCCGCTGCTGCCCGGCCGCGTAGGAGAATGACAACTACTTCCAGAAAGCTTCCGTCAAAATGGGGAAAGAGCTTCCAGCAGCTCGCAACAAGAGAAAAGGGGGAGCGACTCTAGAGAACCCGCGCAACCAGTGGGCTGTGTGTATCAGACGCACTCCAACAGTTCCAGGCAGCCGACACAGTAGCCAGCTGTAGATGTTCTAATGGTCAGTCCTAATGTTAGCAAAGCAGTAACAACGTCAACCACATTCAAGCAGCAGTACAGCAAACTGCAGTTTGTATCAGTAGAACTGTACAGTACAACTAAGCTATTAGTGTAGGGCTATAAATAATAATAATAATATTAAGGTTTAATGTGGCGAGGCGAGACTTTCCGACCCTCCCAAAGTGATTAGGCTATGTTTTTATGCAAATGCTAACAAGGAAAATTTTTCACTCAGCTCTGCATGAAAGATAATTTACAATAAAGAAATACAAATTGAAAGGCTTTTAACATGAATACATTTTTCGTTCAGCTGTGCACGAAGTTAATCAACATTAGACAAAGAAATATAGAAAGGCACTAACATAAGATCATTTTTTTCCTTAGTAGTAAGTAGTAGATTACTTTATAGTGGAAAAAGGCATTGGAATGTTGGAAGACACAAGCAGTTAACTTATCATACTTGTCGGCTGGAGAGTTGCACACCCTCTCAAGTACTCCCACACTCCCTCAATCTCCATTCCCCAATCAGCGAAATTTTGGAAGCTTTCTGGTGAACTTTAAAAGACTGTTTTTATGAACTGCAATCTATGACAGTGATTTTCACAGTTCAAAATGATAGTGAAGTGACGGCTGTGACGGTGATATGACCGTTCACACTGACAGTGAAGTCACAGTTCACATTTATAGAGATAACCCAGCGATATATCAGGAGCATTCACAATGATATCACGCTCGACGCTCACAGTGATATTACAATTCACACTCATAATGATGTCACAGTTCACACTCATAGTGATTTCACAGTTCACTCCTTATAATGATGTCACAGTTCACACTTCATAGTGATGTCACAGTTCACACTTCATAGTAATGGATGTCACAGTTCACACTTCATAGTGATGTCATAGTTCACACGCACAGTGATGTCATATACCACATTTTGCACTATCAGCGATGTCACATTTCACATTCACAGCAACATTACAGTTCACAATGTTGTTGATTGATCTCAGTGTGAAAACACTGATTTTCTACTGTCATTTGTGTCTTTGTAATTATGTAAATGACACTTGTTTACCGTAAGCACAATGGTAACCTACATGTTGTTGATACCATGGTTGTTATATCTTTAATACTATCAAGCAGAATCGGGTTTTTGATATATTGTTTCTAATAATAGGATTTATTGATGTTTTCTACTTTTGATTTGCGATGTCAATTTTACTACTTTATACACAACTTTACTCTTAAAATTTATGTTCAGATGTATCTTTTCACAATTGTTGTTACATGTTAGATATCTAGCGACTTTTAAACTGTTGTAGTTGTTTTTTTGGTAACGAATACACGTGATATAATACAGTTTTGTATACTGTGAATGTATCGCTGTATAAAACACTACTTATTAGTATTTAAACGCACATTTTCTACGCCCGAGTATTGTGATTTTTTGTGTTTAATTTTGTTGTTAGCAGTTATAAGGCGACGGTTCCCGTCATTGTCATCATCATTATCTTCCTTTTCTTTTTAAAGGCAAAGTAAACACGGCTGTAGATGCAAAAAGGACTCCAACTCATTTTTGAATATCAATCAGGTTATCACAATAACACGTAACAGACTGCAAGCCCATGTGCTTACTACCTATTCGACTATATTCGTCGATAGAAAATAATCAGAAATAACCAAAATATGTTATGAGGCGGGAGAGATTCCATGTCCAAACCAGCAGCCATTTGCTTTGATTGAACTTCGAGACTATTGCGGGACTGTGAGTTCACAAACAGACTGCATGTGGCATTATCGACCAAGTGCATGTGGCATTTTGGACCGATAAGCCTATACATAGATCTGCACCTGTTCAGAGTAGTTAGCGTCTTTCTAACAATAAACAGCTAAAATAACGCTACCCATATGTTGTTGTAAATAGTGTATCTTCGCCCCGCGTGGCCTAATCATTTAAAAACGTTTACCAAGTAACAAGAAAAAAGTTGGCTGAGCACAGACGTGGTGCTTTTGAGTGTCCGGGGGAAATGTTGTTACAATGTCAACAGTGCTACAGAAGACTTCTGGGCATTTCCTATACCCAGCACATCACCAACGACGAGGTCCGACAGACCATCACACAAGCCTTTGGACAACACGATGACCTGCTCACAGTGGTGAAGAAACGGAAAATCCGATGGTGTGGCCACGTCATCAGATTATCAGGTCTCGCAAAGACCACCCTGCAAGGCACAGTGCAAGGAGGTAGAAGAAGAGGGAGACCGAAAAAGATGTGGGCGGACAACATTCGAGAATGGACTGGTTTGACACTGAGCGAAACAATCAGAGTTGCTGAGGACAGAGAAAGATGGAGTACGCTGGCTAAACGATCATCTGTGGTGTCCCTGCGACCTCCGAGTTACGGGATAGGATAGGATAGGATAGGATAGGATAGGATAGGATAGGATAGGATAGGATAGGATAGGATAGGATGTGAACCTGATAAAAACTGCATAAAACGCCGTCAATGTTCGTTTCTCGGAAGCAATGTTCCGACAGATTTATCTGAAAATCATCGATGGCATTCTAAATGGCCACAAATAGCACCAATGTAATGAAAAGTTGGCGATATTTCCATTCATAGTAAGTACGCTTTAATTCCTACAAAACATGAATGTTTCTTAGCGATATAAAGACTTCAAACCATATTTTTGTTCAAGAAGCTTCTGAAATTTACCTCACAAATTAACATAACTTAAAACTCCATTTACTTAACTTTTGAATGGTAGCCTATATAATTTAAAACACAATTAATCAGAGGGAGAATGCCAGCTTTCCGTTATCCATGCATGACGTCGAACGCGACCTGCAAAAAGTGGCAGATTTTGGTACATTGGCAAAATAGGCACTTTTCCATGACCAGACATCGAAAGTGATCACGATCTCGTGATGATGTATTTCCGGTTCCACTTTAAGAGAGTAAACACAGCAAAGTGCACCATGCTGAAGTTCGACCTAGACAAACTGCAAAACCCGGATGTGGCAGAAATATTCCAAGGCACAATTGGAGGGAAATTTGCACCACTGCTCATTCTGAGAACTGGTGAAGTAGATGTCAACACCATGATCACCACATTCAACTCAGCTGTGACAGATGCCGCCAATGAAGATCTTTGGCAAGCACTGCCCAAATAAGAAACCTTGGATCACACCTGAACTTTTGGACCCGTGTGACAAACGAAAACAGATTAAAAGGAAAAAGAACACCACACATGGAGCTTATTTAAGCCTTGTGCTTTTTTGCGCCCTGATGTTTTGCCTTGTATTAATATCTGGTTTGTTTGTTGAATAAAATTTATGTTAAAACAAGAAAACAAAAGCAAAAAAAAATCCAAACAAACATGGAGCTGATGCCTACCGAAAAATCAACAGTGAAATCCGAAAAGGCATGCATACAGCAAAGGAGAACTGGATAGATGATCAGTGCCAGAAATAGAGAATAATCTTAACAAGAACAACAGCAAGATGACCTACTAGACTGTGAAGCGGCTTAGTGTTAAACAGCCCAAGGTCTCCACGATCCAAAGTAAGTCTGGCATATGCCTTAGAGAAGAAGAAGTCTTAGACAGATGGACAGAATACTACTCTGACCTTTACAACTACACTTCAAACGGAGATCCATCAGTTCTAGCATGTCCCCAGAACAGAGAAGAAGAAGAAATCGTCCCAATTCTCCGAGAAAAAGTTGAAGCAGCAGTGCAATCACTGAAGAAAGGACGTCAGGTGGGGTGGAAAACATACCCGCAGAATTGCTTCAAGCAGGGAGAGAAGACCCAATCGCTTGTCATCACTCTTCCCAAAGAGGGTAACCTTCAGGAGTGTGAAAACTACCGCACCATCAGCCTAATCAGCCATCCCAGCAAAATCCTCCTGAAAAATAATACTCCACAGGTTGAAACCCCAAGCTGAACAAATCTTAGCCGGAAACCAAGTAGGATTCAGGGCAGGACGAAGTACCACTGAGCAGATTTGCGAGAAATGCCTACAGCACCATCTATTTCAACATCTGTTTCATGTGTTTGTAGACTTCAAAAAAGCGTTTGACCGAGTCTGGCATGCAGCTCTGTGGGCAACCATGACAGTGTACAACATCAGCCCTAACATTATTGAAGTCATCAAAAACACGTATGAAAAGGTACCAGTGCAGTTTTTCACAATAGCGCCATCGGGAACTGGTTCAGAACAGCAATCGGCGTGTGTCAAGGATGCCTACTCTCTCTAACACTCTTCAAATCTTTCTGAAGCGCATAATGTCAGATGCCCTTGTAGATTATGAAGGCACAGTCAGCATAGGGAGCAGAGCAATCTCCAACCTTCGTTTTGTGGATGACATTGATGGATTGGCTGGAGAGAAACAAGAACTTAAACAGCTAGTGCAGAGGCTTGACACCACCTCCAGAGCTTTTGGAATGGAAATAAATGCAGAGAAGACCAAACTGATGACCAACAACACCAATGGCATCAACACGGAAACAGCATAGCTTCAAATATTTAGGAGCCATTGTATCAGACCATGGATCCCGACAGGAAGTCCTCTCCAATATAGCACAATCAACTGCTGCCCTGACAAGGTTGAAACCCATTTGAAAAGACAGGACCATCAGTCTAAACTCCAAGGTAAGATTGCTGCGCTCCCTTGTCATCTCCATTTTCCTATACACTTGCGAAACATGGACCCTCGCAGCGGATCTCCAACGAAGAATACAAAGCATGGAGATGAGCTGCTACAGAAGACTTCTGGGCATTTTCTATACCCAGCACATCACCAACAACGAAGTCCGACAGACCATCGGACAAGCCATTGGGCAACACAATGACCTGCCCACAGTGGTGAAGAAACGAAAACTCCGACGGTATCGCCACGTCACCAGAGCATCAAGCCTTGCAAAGACCATTCGACAATGGACTGGCTTGACACTGAGAGTTGCTGAGGACAGATAACAACAACAACAACAACAGCAACAACAAAACTTTGAACGCCTCTAGGTCTAAAGACACTTTCGCTTTGTTTGTTTGTGACGTCACGCCGCCCTTGACCTTGCAGGTGATAAAATTTGAGATTTCAGCTTAGATTGAAGACGACGGATTGCTGTTCGGGAGGCTCTTCCCCTCCCGCTTCCCCCTCCTCATCTCTCCCTTCCCCCTCGCACTTCCCCCTCCTCATCTCTCCCTCCTTTAATTCCTTTGTTCCATAACATAACTTCATTAGGTTTCAGATGTAATGGACTTGGTAATCCTCATACAGTTTATAAGCTAGCGATACACGGTAAGACTAGATCTTATGATACCCGCGTATGCCGCTGCAGATCTGATGTCTTTGCTAATACAGGTATGTATGAGTCATAAGCCTGTCGGTAAAGGTTTCTGGTCCCTTGGTCTTTGTAGACCTGCAATGATGTGTCCCATAAGCAGCTATGTTCATGGTACAACTCAATCAAAATTCCTGTTTGGTGCTTCGACAGGTCTGCCATTTTTCAGTTTGTAGGTCGCGGTTTTTCAGTGACCTTCACCTCGGAGTTCAATCAAATAGCTGTTTTGATTGGCTGTCTGACCTCCACTGTCGTATCGCGCAGTGAAAAAATAGAACATGCTCTATCGATAAGACTTGACGACAATTCCTACCGATCCGGGAATTTCCGTAGTCATGTGCGGGTATCGTAAGATCTAGTCTTACCGTGTATCGCCGCCTTAAGGATTCCGTGCGTTTCCAAACCGTGTTTACATGACCTGTAATTGGAGGTTGTGTTGTTGTTATTAGGGTGTCGTTGTAGTATAGTGGTCTGCACACACGCTAGCAATGTTTCACTCTGTCTTTAGAAGACATTTCAAAATCTTCATGTTCTTTACAACAATTAAAGTAAAGTTGATCTAACTGGACATTACTGTTTAGTTGTTTTTTGGGCTGTATGTGTGCATGCGTGCGTGTGTGTGTGTCTGTGTGTGCGTGAGTGTGTATGTGTGAGCGCGCGCGTGTGCTTGCGCGCTCAAGCGTGTGTGCTTGAATGTGTGTGTGTGTGTGTGTGTGTGCTTGTTAAAAGCTTTTTTTTTCCACATTTGCGTTAAGTATCGCTATCGTGATTCTGTTTGTCTGGCCGTTGTAGTCAAAGGGAGGCTACGAGTTAATCCTTCAGTGATTTGGGCAAACTTGTTGTTTTGCAGTTATTTCCCTTGCATCGTGGTGCTGGAGACTGAATCACTACGACGTTCAATTTTCAAGGGAGAGAAAGAAAGATAACAATTTTATTTTGCAAGGGTAAAAGAGTAAGCGCTGGATGTGTTTTTTTTTACATCTTGCCCTTGGGGCTTTAACAATAACTATTAAATACAACTATTTATACTTGTGAGAAAATTTGAGATATATAAATATACTATTTCCGTATTGGTGGCCAACTAATACAACTAAATACAGTAATTACAACTCAAGGTTATAACATTCACATCATGGAACAATAACAAATAAACAAAGTCATCATTAGATAAAATCATTTTCAAGCAATTAAAATCAAATAAATGTTGTTAATATCAATCAACAACATTAACAATTAATGTGTGTTTAATTTTTTAAGTGTTTTAGGAGACGTGTTCTAAATGATGTAAAGTTAGATGCTGGAGTGCGGAGATCTTCAGGAAAGTTATTCCACAAAGTGGAATCTTCCACTTCGCTGTCATCATAGTCTGATGTTGGGGCATAGGCCTGGATGATGGTGATGTTGAAAGGGGCTGCTCTCAGACGGATGGCAATGAGTCTACTGGAGACTTGGCGGCAACCCATGACAGTGGCTAGAATGTTCTTGTGGACCAAGAATCCAACGCCGTGTTCATGCCTGTCATCTCTCCCGCTGAACTAAAGCTTGTGACCTTTGTCGGTAGTTGTTTCACCTAGGCCTTTCCAGCGCAGTTCGCCTAAAATGATTAATGTTCCATCGATATTGGTCCAGCTCGTGGGCCAGTTCTTCTAATTTTCCCTTCACAGTTAGGGTCATGACATTCCAGGTTCCTATGACAATGTTGTTTCTCGTGCGGATCCTACTACGTAGTCCCTCAGTAGCTTCACTTAGCACTTCCGTCTTGGTGGCCAACGGAAGGCGAGGTTCTTAATGACCCGGACGACGACCGATCCGGTATGAAGTGGGTGGTTCTTTTCATCATACTTCGTCTTGGGCACGAAAGACCTGGCAGGGCCCAATCCTCTCCAGGCTGTTGGCCACAGCCGATATCCACGAATACAGTGTGGCTCGCCTTGGCCCCGAGCACGTGGTCGTTGAACCTGTAGTAATGTGAGGTTCCTCCGTCCTGACCGGTGACTTCTGTGTAGAAGACATTCGCCCAGTGATGCAGTGCTGACATCACCCCTGTTAGTCGCCTCTTACGACACGCCGGGAAGCGTTGGGTCTATTCTACTCAGTGCCCGAATCCACAGGGCGGCGCAACTTTTAATTCCCATAAAAAAGAAGCGTTAACAATCTTCTTTTATTTTCTTTTTTAAAACCCTGTCGCAGCTTTTTCAAAACGGTATCTCAAAACTTGGTGCAATGTTTGAATTCCTTTTTTGTTGTATAGCGCTCTTACTTTCCGCTCAGTGAGCTGTTCTAGGCGCTGGCGGTTGTCTGGATTAAACCTGCCCAAGACGACATCTTGCTGCTGCTAACTGTTAAACGTCATGGACAACCGAGCCCATCCCAATCATATTGTGCTTGTGTGTATGCGTTACATTTATTTCAGTTGGCTTTTCCTTCAAACAACAAAACCGGCTTTCTAAAGTGCTATTAAGGCAACACAGAGGAAATGAAACACCGTTTTAAGAGTGGACATGTGGAGAATAATCTGCCGACACTAAATGGAGAATGAAGCCCAACCAGATCCCTTGCACACCTAAGCAAGGATTGGACCACTAAGCGACTTATCATTTTTTAGTTTAGCACCAGCCTCAAAAGTATCTCAACACGAGATCTAAATGCCCACAAATTAAATAACAAAATGTCTAATTCAATGGCTCTTCGCTTAAATTATTCAGATATTTTTTGTGAGCATAAGATTTTCGAAATTGGAATCTCGACGCCGTGTCAAGCAGTACAGGCGCCCAACAGCTTAACGCCAAAGTAAGCAAGCGGGAGCACTGTGCTGCCTGTGGTAGTGAATAACGCGTACTGACTGTATCAAAGACCCTTTTGGATAGGCTCGCCAGATGACGTTTTGGAGGAACTTAACGTCTTTTATTAATTTTGTACAGGAGAGGCTTGACATTTATAATGCGTATTATTATAATTCTCTTCTATGATCCACCATTTAAAGGTAGAAAAAAGACAGATGAAAACAACACAACCGGTCGTCAAGCAAACAAACAACGACAACAACAACAACAACAACAACAACAACAAGCTTTCGAGTTTAATTAACATTCTGTCTGAAGGTTACATAAAAATGCTAAGCTATCCATTTTCCATTTTCAGCTGCATTTTCGATCTTCAGCAATTTGAAGATTCTGCATCCAGTTATACAAATAATGTAAAAGTTATAAAAACAATTACGTCAGACTCATTTTAAAAACAAACCTAATCTGAGATTCGGTACATAACCCCAAATATCCGAACCACCTTTTGAACCGAGCTACTTACGTGATGTCAAGGCACAGAACTAATCTATCTAGCGAAAGGCTATATACTTGTGTCGTGACAGGGTCGCATTCCATGGCGGATTGATACATACTGTTTCCGGTGGTCGGGGCGTATTGATGCACGTAATGGACTTTTGTAATTAAGGCATCCGTAACTCCTGTTAACAGTGTCACGGACATAATATTATGTAGTTTTCTTGTTTGAGTATGTGTGTGAGTGAGTCAGTAAGATAACATAGAAAGAGGTTGGGGAGGGGGGAGGAAGAGAGAGAGAGAGAGAGAGAGAGAGAGAGAGAGAGAGGAGAGAATATGTGCTAGTGTGTATGATAGTGTATGTGTGTGAGAGTTGGGGAAGAGGGGGAGAGGTAAGGGTAAATGGAGAATGCGTGATAGTGTGCTCGTATGTTTGTGTGTTCAGCACTGCACGCGTAGGTTTGTGGGTAAGTGAAAAGTGTGTGTGCTTTTTATGTGTATGTATGTATACCTGTGTCTATGTGTATGTATGTATACCTGTGTCTATGTCTATGTATGAATACATGTGTCTATGTGTATGTATACCTGTGTCTATGTGTATGTATGTTTACCCGTGTCTATGTGTATGTATGTATACCCGTGTCTATGTGTATGTATGCATACCTGTGTCTATGTGTATGTATGTATACCTGTGTCTATGTGTATGTATGTATACCTGTGTCTATGTGTATGTACGTATACCCGTGTCTATGTGTATGTATTTATACCTGTGTCTATGTGTATGTATTTATACCTGTGTCTATGTGTATGTATGTATACCTGGGTCTATGTGTATGTATGTATACCTGTGTCTATGTGTATGTATGTATACCTGTGTCAATGTGTATGTATGTATACATGTGTCTATGTGTACGCCCGCGTGTGTATAGAAATGGAGGTCGCAGCGCATGTTATTGGGTTGTTGTTGTTGTTGTTGTTGTTGTTGTTGTTGTTGTTGTTTCGTGTACAATCGTGAAAGACTTTATCCGTTGACGGGTCAGTTTTAAAAAGATTAAACCGACAAACAACATTCATACCATAGACATAGTTTTACACCTCTCCTCATTTTCTCCAAACTCTCCAGTAACTCCCCAACCCCGCCTCACCCCCCCCCCTCTCCCCCTCCCCTCTCTTTCACTTCACTGGATTTAAAGGTACTATTTATCACCCTAGTGCCTATCGACATAAACCGGTTATATGCGTATTCGGTGGAAGAAAACTCAATAATCAGACTTACAACTTTGGAGTCAATGTTTACTCCTAGACATCAAATGACGTTACTCTAAACCAGCCGCAACGCTAAATTCAATTTGGGCCATTAGAGAATGAAGAATGACCCCGATTTCGAACGAAACTAAACGCTTTAGCATACATACAGACCTTTTCCATCTGCTACGGGGCTGAGAAAATCTTTCTAAATGTAAAATATAGTTTTCCGGTCCGATCACTCTTTGCTTGGTAGGCCTATCTATAAAAGCAGAGACGTGTTGTGTAGAATTGCGGCCCTTGTCACTGAAAAGCGAGTGTAGAATTTATGCCCTTGTCACTGGAAAGCGAGTTATTACTACTACTACGACGACGCTTGTACTCTTCCGCCGCAAGGAAAAAAAGAGTCCTTTCCCTTTTCAAATTCAATTCTCGTTCTTTCTCATTGGGCCTGAGCCCGGTTTTAACACGTTGATTTTCCTTGACGTGATTTGATTACCTCCCTTGCGCTGCAAAAGAGTTACGGTTCTTGAAGGGACTGACGCGATTATTGGGCAGCTGAGTGACGTTGGCCCACGTCACATTTTCGAGCAAACTTCGTGTATTCCTCCGCGATAGGACTACTTGCCCTCAGCTCTGCGCAGGATAATATAGTTAGCGACGGCAAATGTGTCCCTCAGAGATTCCTGCATTTTCCCTCATGACTCCCGAACCAGAAGCTAGACTACTTCTTTTTCTTTGCTTGTCCGCCATCTTTATTTCTTCCCAACATGCACTATATAGCGCTTCTCCGTCTAACGCATTTGTTGTTGTTGTTGTTGTTATTGTTGTTGGTAGTGGGGTTGTTGTGATTGCTGCCCAGTTTTGAGAAGATGGACTGGATGTTTCACGTTGTTATCGAGGTGGGTGAATTATGGCCAGGTGTGATAAGACTGCATTAAAAAAAGCAAAACTTGTGGTGGATGAGCGTGAGATTTGGGATGGAATGTTTATAATCTGCGAACTTAAACTCTATGCTGAAGCCAGGGTGCCTACGGCGTGTACAGTATGGGGAATGAGCTGAAGAGGCGCCGAGAAGGGGGAGAGGGTAATAGATGAAGCAATCTGGGGTTGTTTCTGGTTGATTAATTCTTGCACTGGCGTCTCATCTTCATCAGCACCAGAACAATCCGAGGCCATAGGAGGCGGCGCAGAGTAAAGCGAAGTTGGGCATTGTATGTTAGGTTATCGCAGATACTCTGGGTCTTTCCAGACAAGAGGTTCTTTGACAAACACAGCTTTAGACGCAGCTCCAGTTGACTCAGTCTTATTGGCAAGGAGCCGTTTGCTAGAGACTGTCACTGGATGTTAATGTGCTGTACCGTATTGCCTGCACATATTCCACAGAATTGCGCTAATGCTTTTATCGAGCTAAGTATAATTTAGGGTGAAAAAAAAAATCTGATATAAAGATAAGAACTTCAAAATTTGAAAAGAGACTTTGAAAGGCTGTGTCAGTGATAAAACAGCCATCTTGAAGTTGGTTCTGGAACTATTTGTTGTTTGTTTGTTGTTTTGTTTTTTGCTGTAAAGATTATTATTATTATTATTATTATTATTATTATTATTATTATTATTATTATTATTATTATTATTATTATTATTATTATTATTATTATTAATGTGTTAGCCTAGTTATTGCATAGTATAAGTGAGCATTTGATACTGATTACAAAGATTTGCGCGTATTGTATGCAAGTTGGTTAAACGGTAAGGTTTAATCAAAATGACTGATAATATTTCTAAATACTACTGCATTTGAATGAAACAAAACGTATTGTGAATTAGTATAACTGATCTCGGGTTTCCTCTCACAGTGACAAGGGTTGTCCATAACGGCCCGTCACCTAAAGCAGCGTCAAGTAACATAAGACATAAGACGACGTAATACATAAGATGACGTAATACATAAGATGACGTAATACATAATATGACGTAAGACATAAGATGACGTAAAACATAAGATGACGTAATACATAGGATGACGTAAGACCAAGTGCTATGCTATGGGCCATTAATGGCTGCTGTCACTGTGAGATCAAATCACAGATCAGCAAATAAGTTGTATCACTGTAAGGATCCCAACACAATTGGTTGATACAAAGGCAGCGCTATCATGACTATAATTATATTCTGTGGTAAAAGGTAAAAAGGTAAAGGGGTTCCCGTAGCCTTGTGGCCGTAGGGGAGCGTGATGTCGGAGATCACACTTATCTTGGGCCAGCGTAAGGAGGGTGATGCCCATCTCTCTCCCTCGCTGCTTTACCTTCCCCACCGTTAAGAGAGTAGGTACTCAGTCACAGTTGAGTCATATTGTGTGGTGCTATTTACAAAAGGTCACAGCTATTTTTAGCTAGAATGACGAAGAAAATGACATGATGATGATGATGATGATAATGATGATGATGACGATGATGATGATAATGATGATGATGGTTATAACGATGATGATGATGATGATGACGACGACGAAAAAGAAGATGATAATAATGAAGGAAATGTAGAAGATGCTGACGACGGCCACCACTAAGACGAAGCGATGACGAACAGGACGAAGATGACGACGACAACGACGTAATTACAACTGTGCGATAGTTCACCATGGACCACGTCCGCTTTTCCCGCAATGGGGTAGGCCTATTCAGCTGCCCAGGGGAGGGGGAACGGATGCTTTCACAGCCCTGGACAAGCAGCAACAGATGGAAACGTGCCTCCACACAACCGGCATTCAGACCTTCTTCACATCCTTGAGAACACCGTAGTATACAATATCGTCCCTCTGTGAAATGCAGTCGCCGCACAAAAAACATCGCATAAAAGATAAATGGAGACATTGTAGTCTGAGGTGTCGTCACCCTATGAAATAGAGTTTCCAACGAATAAATATTTTCCCTCCTGAATTCAAGGCGCGAACTCACCTTTGTCATATTCATCATCATCGTCATCATCATTGTCTTGATCATCATCATCAGCAGCAACAGCAGCAGCAGCAGCATCGTCGTGGTCGTCAAGAACTAGTGCCTCCACAAAAGGGCTGCAAATATTATTTAAATATAAATGGAGAGACTACCATGTGAAATATTTACCAGTGAAATAATGTTTTAGTTTTTCGTAATTGTCTTTCACGTGAAAATTTGTCGCATTCTATTAAACGCAGAACAGAAATACAGGATCTGGAGACCACCAGAGAGAGAGAGAGAGAGAGAGAGAGAGAGAGAGAGAGAGAGAGAGAGAGAGAGAGAGAGAGAGAGAGAGAGAGAGAACAATGACCGCGTGACCATAGTAAACTTGAATTATTGTCTCGAAGGTAGAACGTCCTGAGTTAAATACTATCGCAGTGACAACATTTTACAGCGGCAGATTATTTTCTTACATTTTGCAAATACAGGAAAAGTTGTCGCATGACTATTGTTACGTAAATTATTTTCGCGACGATAGATCTTTCTGCGCGAAATACTGTCGCTATGACAACATTTTACGATGGGTCAATTATTATCCTACTAAGTAAGGCCGTACAACTTCAAGAGTGAAGAAAGTGAATGTGGATGCAGGCTACGTCTCAAATATTCTGTGATCACAGCAACACGACAGTCTCCAGTGAGTCATCGTCACAGGCTGTCTCATGGTGGACTGCTGCAGACTCTCTCATTTCAAGAACCGTTGACTGTGAAGCCGCCTTTTCATTTATTTGTGTTAAATGTTCGCGAATTATTAAATCAACTAACCTAAACATGTCGTCTTCCTCGTTTTCGTGTCCTCTTGATTTTCCTCCTCCTCCTCCTCCTCCTCCTCCTCTCCTCCTCCTCCTCCTCCTCCTCCTCCTCCTCCTCATCATCATCATCATCATCATCATCATCATCATCATCATCATCATCATCATCATCATCATCATTCTTCGGATGAGAGTATAAACCGAGGTCTAGTCTGTGTGTCGCATACATTCAATCATAACGGACTTTAAAGATCCTGACGCTCATGTCCTAGACGGGTGAGTGCCGGTAACAAGAACACACCCAGCATGCACTTGGTCCTTCTCCCCCATCCCTGGCTGGCCAGGATAGGCTCAGTTGTCCGGGCGTCAGACCATGCGCCCAAAGGCTGCGGGTGGGCGTCTCAGGCGGTTTGAGTTAGATCCTGTATCGGCCAGCGCCTAGAGTCTGGTCAAGTACGGCGAGAAAAGTGCGCTATAAAAAATCCTCAATAATAATCATAATAATCATCATCATCATCATCATCATCATCATCATCATCATCACCACCACCATCATCATCATCATCATCATCATCCTGGATGCTATGCGCGTCTTATTCCTAAATCAAACTCAAAGCGCGGCAATCTGTAACCAACATACACGCTCACATTTTAAGGAAACTGTCACACACACAACAAACACGCCATTCATCACTCAAACAGGTGGTGTAAAGGAAGGTCGCTATTAGAAGACGGAAAGGAATAAAAATTTGTATTCTGGGAATTTTAGATAAACTGCATCCAATACCATTACTGAAAGGTGGAAGGAAACCGGAGTACCCGCAAAAAACCCTCGGTGACCTCTAAACTCTCATACCTAAGTGACATTTGTCCGTCCCCTGCAGGAATCGAACACGCGATGTTCGGCATAGGAACTAACTGCACCATCAGGCCACTCCATCATCATCATCATCATCATCATCATCATCATCATCATCATCATCATCATCATCATCATCATCATCATCAGCAGCAGCAGCAGCAGCAGCAGCATCAACAACATCCATCTCATCTTCTACCGAATCAAGAAAGTCCAAATGCATAAAGACTCTTAGAAAGGTGACAGACACATCACAGTCAGTGTCTGTTCTTCGGTCAACGCGGAAAAAAATGAAGGTTCGGTTTGATCTTCAAGGATCTGTTATTGGGGCGAGAAACGAGGCAGTTGTCTAGAAAAAGGGTGGAGAGAAGAAAGATAAAGCAATAATGGAAGAAGAAGACGAAGGATGGAGAAGGGCAAGGAGGAGAAACAAAGAAGAAGAGTGGGAAGGGAGAGAAGTGGGTGAGAGAATAAGAAGAAAGAAGAAGCAGACAAAGAAGAGGAAGATGACAGCAGAAGAAGAAGAAGAAGAAGAAGAAGAAGAAGAAGAAGAAGAAGAAGAAGAAGAAGAAGAAGAAGAAAACCGAGGAGGAGACAAAAATATGACCCCAGCCACGCAGTGACCGTTTGATCTGTTGACTATCCACAAACGGTATAACTAATTCCGCGAAGTCTTCTCAGGACGGTCCGTACTTCACAAGATTAAGCTACTAAAAACGTCATCTCAAGTCGGAGCCACAAAGAGAGAGAATTGTGATCCTGGTCAGCTGCAAGGGACAGTCACTGTATTGCTATTTAGTTAATCAGTCACTTCAGTCAGTCATACAAGTCGGGTAACATTTAAACACCAGTTCCCATCCTTGCTCACTTCATTTTAATTCCAAATTTGACCTCCGTTTACTCAGACAATTCCTTGAAGATTTGTAAATAAAGTCAAATCTAAAATGGCATGGCAGTTCAAACCAAATAGACTGATTTTCCTCATCCTTCTAGGACAGGAGCGTCAGGATCTTTAAAGGTTGTGGGGTGGAATGCATGCGTGCACAGATTAGACCTTGACTTATAAATTATATTGTTATCCCAAATATTGCACTTAGTTCACTTTGAGTCGGTGATTAAATCACTGTCTGTGTTACTGGAGGCTTCTCTCTCTCTCTCTCCCTCCCCCTCTCTCTCTCCCTCCCTCCCTCTCTCTCCCTCCCACCCTCTCTCTCCCTCTCTCTCTGTTTATTTACTCGTTCTTACATAGCGCTTTTCCAGCTCAAGAGCTGCTCAAGGCGTTGGCCGTTTCAGGATATAACCCAAGCCGCCTTGGGGCGCATCATCTGACGCCAAGACAACTAACAGCAATCCAGGGCGACCTGGGATGGGGGAGGAGGAATCTAGTGCATGTTGGGAGTAGCTGTGTAGCCGGCACTCCCCCCGTCTAGGACATGAGCGCCAGGATCTTTAAAGTCCGAGCGATGGAACGATATCTGTATGTATATGTGTGTCTCTGTGTCTGTCTGTCCGTGTGTGTGCGTGGCTGTGTGTCTGTGTGCAGGCGTGCGTGTTGGATCGGAAGAGATCAACTCATGTGAGTCACGGGTTGCTTTGTTTTGCTGATCGTTTCTCCGGGGCGACGAAACACAAGACCAGGATTAAAATATTCTACATAATTGACTTCGAGCGGGTCAGTATGCCAGCGTGTTGGAACTTTCGCATGTGATATTTAAAAAACCAAAAAAACTACACCTCATATTCGTGGCAAGTGCACGAATTTTTTAATTTATTCCAATAATGCTCAAGTAGAACCATGAATATGTTTGCATGCGAGAGTGCTGGGATTTTAGATTTGATGGGTCCCAGAAGTTCGTGTGGGTGTGATTTGAGGGGATCAAACTCATCTGAGTCACCGGTGGGTTTTTGTTGGGGTATCGTTCGCTGGGCTGAGGAAAAACAGAGGCAGGATTTCAAATGTTGGCTTTAATTGCCAGCAAGCCAACTTGCATCGGATCGTGATGAGCATCATCTCCCTTCGTGACAGTATTATGCCGCTTTTTATGTATAGCAATGGTTAGGAATATGCCAAAAAGGTTGAGGAGGACAGAAAAGAGGAGAAGCGGGAGGAGAGAGAGAGAGAGAGAGAGAGAGAGAGAGAAGGAGAAGCAGGAAGAGAGAGGAGGAGAAACAGGAGGAGAGAGAAGGAGGAGAAACAGCAGGAAAGAGAGGAGGAGAAGCAGGAGGAGAGACGAGGAGAAGCAGGAGAGAGAGAAGGCGGAGAAACTGGAGGAAAGAGAGGAGGAGAAGCAGGAGGAGAGAGAGAGAGAGGGGAAGAGAAAGCAGTAAGAAAGACAAAAGAGCAAGAAGCAGGAGAGAGAGGAGGAGAAGCAGTAAGAAAGACAAAAGAGGAAGAAGGAGGAGAGAGAGGAGGAGAAGCAGTAAGAAAGACAAAAGATGAAGAAGCAGGAGAGAGAGGAGGAGAAGCAGTAAGAAAGAAAAAAGAGCAAGCAGGAGGAGAGAGAGGAGGAGAAGCAGTAAGAAAGAGAAAAGAGAAAGAAGCAGGAGAAGGAAGGGGAAGGAGACGAACGCAATCAATTACTTTTTATGTCCCTGATTCGCACAGCATTTATGAATATGCAAGAAGAAGAAGTAGAAGAAGAAGAAGTAGAAGAAGAAGTAGAAGAAGAAGAAGTAGAAGAAGAAGAAGAAGAAGTAGAAGAAGAAGAAGAAGAAGAAGAAGACCACCACCACCACCACCACCACCACCACCAACAACAACAACAACATGAGAAGGACGAGGGGTGAGGAGAATTTGAAATGATAAAAATGATGGACAAAACGGAGAAGAATGAAAAGGAAGATTTTTTTTTAAAAATAGACATTTCCCACTCCTACCCCCTTTCTCATCTTTGATGTAAAACTAATTTTGTCTGTTGTTACAACATCATCTTCAAGTCGCCGTATGAGAAGACCGTGGACAACAAACTACTCACCACAATCACGGCAGCCTGATCAGACGTTAAAACACGAACACACATGGCGAGTCGCAACCCAAACATCGCCATCGTTGTAAATACCGGCATCCTTCAAATACGGTGGCAGGAATGACATTTTTTTTCTATCGGATGTCACATCAGTGCAAGAGCGCACACTTCATCTTCACAGATAGCCTACTTTCATATTGACAGCGAATGTTGCCCCACCGGACAGACTATAAGATTAAACAACAAACGACAACAACAACGAGAGTAAATTAAGAACAATTATCACGCTTTTCTAAGGTATGTTTTTGATATAAACCGATAACTTCATTTGCTTATGTACCTAGTAATAGCATAAAGGTTGACTATAAAAATAACGAAATGGCGAAAGTGTGTATTATTATAGTAGGCACAGTTTGTTTATACAACAAGGAAGAGACGGCTGCAATTCAAAGCTTAGCGGCCAGCTTGAGCAACCATTGCCCATTATATCATCCTTTAATGCGAGAACAATTCAAGTTCCCAATTCAGCTCATTGTCACACGAAATAACACAACGTACTGGATTGCCTGGCCCTTTAAGGTCATTACTAACTCGCGCTCATCGACGATGTTACAAGCGAAATACACGTACCGGGGGCAGGTTTAGGAGTACAAGATACAACATGATTTATTTCCACACGAGAAAATATGACAATATAAGACACGACGCCAACCTTTATCCTGGGAGAGGGAGGGGGGAAAGGGGGGGGAAGGGAAGTGATTATATTTTTGTTTTATATATTTTGCAGTTCTTATATCTAGTATTGAAATTAAACTGTGGAATACATATGACAAGAGTTGCTGAAGGCACTGCTCAATACAGGATCTCACTCCAACCGCCCCATTTTGGCTTCATACAGTGCGACAGCATTTCCTAATGAAGTGTCTTGAATACTATTTATATATGTGTCACATAAGCTTCCTTTTAAGTATTAGGGCTGGACGGTTTTACCGGTACGTAACTGTATTCAGGTTCGGAAACGAGACGGTACGGTATACCGGTGCCGGTGTCCAAAGGTCCGGTTTACTGGGAAATCTCGACAACACATAACGCCACAGTGGGCGACATCTTGTCCGCCCAGAGAGCGAGCCTAAAGCCCAAACACGTGGGTGCAGTTGTTCTTGAAGAAGAACAGCATGGTACCAGTCGCCAATCCTTCTGAACTCTTAAAGTTCTTAAAGATCTTTCCCGTTGAATGTTTTTGTTTTATTTTGATTTTATGGTTTAAAGTTTGCTGATGTTCTAAACAGTGATTTATCATAATTTGTTTTGAAGGTGTTCAAGCAAAAATAAAGCTTCAGTTTCTATGGAAATGTGGTTCTTTGAAACTGTTTTGAAGTGTATGACAATCTTTCTTTTGCGTCGGTCACTACTTTACCTTTTTTTTTTTTACCACTACTGTCAGTGCCATATCCCATTTGATTATAACACTTAAAATCGCGGTATACCGGTACGAAATACCGATACGACCTAACAATACCGCGGTAATACCGGTACGACTTTGACCCAGCTCTATTAAGTATATTGCATTATTAACAAAGTTTGTTTTATAAATTGTTGTGTTCATACTTCTGTGCCATTTTTGAAGTTAAAATATATTCGCTGATCTTTTCAGTGTACTATCTGCGATGGAGTTTTCTGTGAAACGTTGATGCAGGGACTAAATGTGAATGGACACTGAAACGTTGATGCAAGGACTAAATGTGAGTGGACTCTGAAATTCGAAACGTTGGCCTAATTTGTCCTCCAAAAGTGGCCAGACCAATTTTGCCTTCATTGAGGAACTTGGCTTCCCCGCACATCGTGAATCATTCTAGAACATGAAACCTTGCATTTGTGTTTGTCAAGCAGTCCCAAGGCTTGCTGTTTCATGGGCTCTGTAACCAGAGTAGTCTGAGGTTGCTGCCATTGAGGGAGTTATTAATTTATTGAATTAAACTGTGGAATATAACCAACTGAGCCTATTGGTATGCTTAGTGACTTACTAGTGAATATGTTTAATTCAAAAATGCTAAACTAACACGAAGATTGAAAAATAGCGCATAAAAGAGGAGTGAGAGAGAGAGAAAGAGAGGGAGAGAGAGAGAGAGAGAGAGAGAAAGAGAGAGAGAGAGAGAGAGAGAGAGAGAGAGAGAGAGAGAGAGAGAGAGAGAGAGAGAGAGAGAGAGAGAGAATGAATTTCCAACCAACAATGACAAAAGACATATCTGCTTCACAAACTCATCATCACCATCAGACGAAAAAGAGGAAAGCCAGCTCCTCCATTTTTAATATCATAGCACGGAAAAGACCCAGCACGCAGCCGCCATCTTTGTCTCCTTCTTTTTACATTATGTGGGCCATTCGGTGGCTTCCTTCTGTAAGCCGAGGCAGCGCACAACGCCATTACTCTCGGGGCATGCCGGAAAACGTTCACAACGTCTCAATTTGTGTGTGGACAGCAAACACATTTTCTGGAGATTTTCACCGGAAGCTCGTCCGCCGCCATCTTGATGATGGCCTAGGTCACGTGTAGTTAGCACGGTAAAATCCAAAAGTTGAGCCCCTTCTTTTAAAGACCCTCTCTCTCTCTCTCTCTCTCTCTCTCTCTCTCTCTCTCTCTCTCTCTCTCTCTCTCTCTCTCTCTCTCTCTCTCTCTCTCTGTTTCGTCCTTTCTGTGTATTTCTTTTTTTAAGATTCCACTTTTTAAAAAGTTAATTAATTCTTCACAATATGTACAGACCTAGAATTAAATAGTCTTCTTCTTCTTCTTCTTCTTCTTCTTCTTCTTCTTCTTCTTCTTCTTCTTCTTCTTCTTCTTGTATAATGTAGCAATCATCTTTGTATATGAATACATCGCTTTTTTCCCTTATTTCCTCCCTCCCCTTTCCCCCTCCCATCCCCAGTCTTGTTGGTCGTTTCCTCTCATCCTTTGATTCTGCGCTCTCTCTTCGTTTCATCTGAACATCCGGGCGTCTCTCCTTCTCTCTTCTTGTTATCTCTTTGGCGCTGTCTGTGATTTGTGTGTACTTTGCAAAGTACATCTGGAAAAGAAAAAAGTTGTGTTAATAAACTTTTTTTTCTTTGCCGCCAGTGACAGATCGAGAGTATCAATTCCCGCTGCATGATTCCCAAACCCATCTTTCATTGGCCAACCGTGAAATTAAAGTTATAGGCCTTTTCTATCTCTCTCTTCTCTCTCTCTCTTTTTCTCTCTTTCTCCCTCTCTCTCTCATCCCCAAACCGTCCTCACCTTCACCCCTACCCACAATTTCTACCATTCATTCGGATTTTCTTGCGTAAGTTGATCACTGGAATCCTGATAGACCGGATGGCTTGGATTTGAACTAATAGCTTAAACCGTTAAAATATTTCAGACTTCGGGTTAATGATGATAATTCTGACGACGACGACTGCCATGACGATGGTGATGGTAGTAGTGGTGATGATGGTGGTGGTTTAAGTTGTATTAATGGTTTAATTAAGGTCGATGATGTTCGCGCATATTGATATGACGAGGAGGACGTTGATAATGATAATAAGATCGATTTTACAAGCAAGCTGCTCAGTACCCTGAGTTTCTTTTAATAAATAAAAATCGAGGTGATGATGATGATGATGATGATGATGATGATGATGATGATGATGATGATGATGATGATGATGACGATGATGATGATGATGATATTTTGATGAATGTGAGGTTGATCATCAGCAGGAAAAAAGTTATTTTGGGGTTTTAATCTTTTTTCAGTGGGACAACACTGACTGTGAATTTGAACAGAATCTGTGACGCTAAAATGTGTGAAAGTTTGTCACATGACGATGATTGAAATATTGACGACGACGGTGATGCAAATAATGACGGCGTTCTCGATGACGACGGCGACGAGGCAGTTCCTGATAATGAAGACAACGGTGATCGAATTATTGTTACACAGCAGGTTTATAACAGCTCACAGAGTTGCGAAAGGCGATAGGCGACAAGATCCTGCCTAAGTCAAATACTTGGCTGAAGACAGGGGGCGAACCTGCTGCACCCAACATGGACGCTTGCGCCACGGATCACTGAGCCAGTCCAACGATCATGTGGATAGTTTTGCTGATGTGTGTTACTGCTGTTACTGTTGTCACTGTTGCTGCTGCTGTCGCTGTTGCTGCTAGTGGCGACGATGATCGACGATGATATTAGAGGTAGAGCTGGTGTCGCCATAACCCACTCTTAGCACTTTAACAGCAACACTAATCGAACAACCTTCACCCTTTCCTCCTGTCCACTCAGCGGTCACTCACGCCCCGACCAATACCATTATGTTGGCCAGTGTAGCGTCCGATAGTCACGGACATAACTCAACAGCGAATCATCAGTAAATCTTCTAACATTTCTTTGCCACTGTCAATTTTATCACCGCGCCGGAGCCACGAAGACCGACCAAACGTTGCTTAGTAAAATAAGATACATTGCTGAGTAAATCCAAGTTCCGGTTGAAGAAATACCCTCAATATGTACTTAGTGGGAGTGATTTGTGCGCTGTTCAAAACGGACGTTGGATTCGACCGGACGAAACAGTCAAAGAGCGGTAGTGTGCATGCAGTTACCTCCCTTACTTTAAAAAAAAAATCTTTTTAGGAAAAGGTATTCAAAGTGCGCGTGCAGCTAATTCACTTACTGACCAAATCTTTTTATGGAAATCGTACCGGAAATGGACACGCCGTTTGCTCCCTTACTAACCAAATATTTTTCGTTTACGAAATCTACATGCTGTTAGCTCCGGTATTGACAAATCTATTATAAAAATGATAGCTATTCTTGATGTGTTCGTTGGATTAAATCTTCAAACATCAGTGCAGCTACTAAACAGTATTCTTTTAGGACATTTTCAGATTTTCAAGGAGCACTCAACTGCCTTAACAACAGTCTCAATTACTGCAAATGGGAGGAATTTTTTCTCACAGGAGTCCACTTTACTACTACTACTACTACTACTACTACTACTACTACTACTACTACTACTACTACTACTACTACTACTACTACTACTACTACTTCTACTGCTACTATTACCACTACATCTACAACAACTACAACTTCTACTACTGCTACTACTACTACTACTACTACTACTACTACTACTACAACTACTACTACTACTACTACTACTACTACTACTACTAGCCTACTACTATTATTACTACTACAACTACAACTACAAATACTTCTACTACTACTACTTCTACTGCTACTACCACCACTACTTCTACAACAACTACAACTTCTACTACTGCTACTACTACGACTACAACTACTACTACTTCTACTGCTACTACTAGAACTACAAATACTTCTACTGGTACTACTACTACTTCTACTGCTACTACTACCACTACTTCTACAACAACTACAACTTCTACAACTGCTACTACTACTACTACTACTACTACTACTACTACTACTACTACTACTACTACTACTATTACTACTACTATACTACTACTACGACTTCTACTACTTCTACTGCTACTGCTACTACTACAACTAAAACTACAATAACAACTACAAATAGCCTACTTTTACTGGTACTAATACTACTACTACTATTTCTACAACAACTACAACTACTACTACTGCTACTACTACTACGACTACAACTACTACTACTTCTACTGCTACTACTACTACTACTACTACTACTACTACTACTACTACAACTACTACTACAACTACTACTACTTCTACTGATACCACTACTACAACTACAGCTACAACAACAACAACAACAACAACTACTACTACTACTACTACTACTACTACTACTACACATATTTATTCAGCGCACATACCCCAACGAAAAAAAAAAAAGACTCAAGGTCCGTTTGGCTTTCCTACACGTTAAGGACGCGTTCAATGTATAGATGACTGGCATGTTAACATAAAGATTGACATATACTGGCTTGGCATATTGCGTGATACTGCTCAAAGCCTTGCAGCAACTGTGCGTCCTCGGCTGCTGTTGGCCAGCGCCCATAGTAATAATGTGAGTCGTGCGTCCTCGGCTGCTGTTGGCCAGCGCCCATAGTAATAATGTGAGTCGTGCGTCCTCGGCTGCTGTTGGCCAGCGCCCATAGTAATACTGTGAGTCGGGACTAACTTTTTGTCTGGCTGTAGGAAACGAAACTCTCCGATTATATCGCATTTTATTGCAGCACACCAATTATTTATTTATTTATTTATTTATTTATTTATTTATTTATTTATTTATTTATTTATTTATTTGTGTATTTATGTAATAATTTAATCGTTGTTAATTAGCGCTTTTCCAGCTCAAGAGCTGCTCAAGGCGCTTTCAGATAAAGGATCTTACTCCAGCCGCACGATGCGCTCACTCGTAGCCTTTGGGCGCATAGTCTGATGCCAAGACGACTGAGCACAATCCTGGGTGACCTGAATTGGAGTAGAAGGGGCCTAAGGCTTGCTGCTGTATTTGTGTAGTCGTGTAGTCGGCACTCACCCGTCTGGAACATGAGCGTCAGGATCTTTAAAGTCCGTGTTATGGAATGCGTGC
>CM072514.1:14069590-14072090 GCA_036898135.1 Oncomelania hupensis | reverse complement strand
TTTCCCAGATTCAATTCCGATGCCATGGAAATGTTGTGGTGACGTTCGATAATCCAGTCTGCAAAGTTTGTTGCAGCCGATCAACTCCACATCGGAACATTCTATATTATATGTAAACTTTATACTATCTAACAAACTTTTTGTAGAATAATACAATTTTAATATTCATGACTTTTGTACTCAAACAGAACTGCAGAATATATGAATAATAACTTTGGAAGAGATGTGTGCGTGGTCGCGGAGGGTATGTGTGTGTGTGCAAGTGTGTGTGCGTGTGTGTGTGTGTGTGTGTGTTAGCATGCGTGTCTGCCTGGTTGTATGTATGGATATGTATTTGTTCTTGTTCTTGTGTGTGCGTGACATGCATGCCTCTGTGTGTGTGAGTGTGTGTGTGCGAGAGAGAGAGAGAGAGAGAGAGAGAGAGAGAAAGGGAGAAGAGAGAGATATATATTCATTTATTCGCTCATTGAAATAAAAGCAATTGACTTGTGTTGTAATGGAATAAATGTTCAGTACAGTTTAGTTAATCTGTGTTGCCATGAAAATGGACATCAGGCGTATGAAGAATTTTAAGACTGGATTATCTAACGTCACCACAACATTTCCATAGTAATAGTCTACTTAATAATGTTAACATCAATGGACGATATTTAATATTGATGTTTGTATTGCTTTAGCTTCTGCTTTATTGGTTCTCCAATTGGTCAGTTGCCATGATAAAAAACAGTGTCTGATTATTTATTAATTAATTAATTAATTTATTTATTAGATAGAAATATTTCAGGCCACAATTGGAGAGGAAATTTGCACCACTGCTCATTTTGGGAGCTGGTGAAGTAGATGTCAACACCATGACCACCACCTTGAACTTAGCTGTGACAGATGCCGCCACGGAGATTCTTGGAAATCACCGGCCAAAGAAGAAGATATGGATCACACCTGAACTTTTGGACCTAACGAAGAGAGATGAAAAAGAAAAAGAACACCTCACAGGGAGCTGATGCCTACCGACAAATCAACAATGAAATCCGAAAAGGCATGAGCACAGCAAAGGAGAACTGGATAGGAGATCAATGCCAGGAAATAGAGAACAATCTGAACAAGAACAACAGCAAGAAGGCTTACCATACTGTGAAGCGGCTGACAAGTGTTAAACAGCCCATGGTCTACACGATCCAAAGCAAGTCTGGCATATGCCTTACAGAAGAACAAGAAGTCTTGGATAGATGGACAGAGTACTGCTCTGACCCTTACAACCACAAACCAAACGGAGACCCATCAGTTCTAGCATGTCCAGAGAACAGAGAAGAAGAAGAAATCCTTCCAATTCTCCGAGAAGAAGTTGAGGCAGCAGTGCAATCGCTGAAGAAGGGGGAGTCAGCGGGAGTGGACAACGTACCCGCGGAACTGCTTCAAGCAGGAGGAGAAGCGATGATCGACGCACTCACCATTATCTGTAACAAAATCTGGCCATTTCCTATACCCAGCACATCACAAACGACGAAGTCCGACGGACCATCACACAAGCCATTGGACAACACGATGACCTGCTCACAGTGGTGAAAAAACGTAAACTCCGATGGTATGGCCCCGTCACCAGATCATCAGGTCTTGCAAAGACCATCCTGCAAGGCACAGTACAAGGAGGTAGAAGAAGAGGGAGACTGAAAAAGAGGTGGGAGGACAACATTCGAGAATGGACTGGTTTGACACTGAGCGAAACAATCAGGGTTGCTGAGGACAGGGAAAGATGGAGTACGCTGGTTAAACAATCATCTGTGGTGCCCCTACGACCTCCGTGTTATGGGATAGGATAGGATAGGATTATTTATTTATTTATTTATTTATTTATTTATTTATTTATGTATTTATTTATTCATTCATTCATTATTTATTTATTTATTATGTAAAATTATTTTTTGGGTCTTATCATCTCGAGAAAAAAAAATTCACCAAAAAAAAACTTAAAACAAATCACGGACCAGTATTGTATTATTTGGGTCCGATGATACTATATTGTTGTTAGTCAGCTTTGTTGTGAGAAGATATTGGTAGTTGCTATGAGAGCTAAATTTTGTTTGGTTGAGCTGATTTCATGACAGTTCACTAATGTACATTCAAAAATCTTGTAATTCTTTTGGTTTAAACAAATATTTTATTCAAGGAAAACATCATAACATTACAAACAATGATTTACAGGATAAACAACAAGCAAGCTTATAATTATAAGCCCACCCTGTATGACCAAATGCTACATAATAATTAGTGACTGTAATTCTTTTCTTGTCTCTATACTAGAGATAGTTGTGCCGCATTTCCCACAGCTGTGTCTGCAGGTATATATTTTTTATTATTTGAAAATGTTGTATTATAAATGTAAGGCATCCCTCCCCCCCCCAAATTATGTATATGTTTACGGTAAAATAGGGAAAAAATGGGGTCGGTAAGTCGACTTTTTCTATTTTTTTATTTTTTTAGAAACCTTTTTTCACCTTGGGTG